>CAOJBI010361461.1:0-11796 GCA_948277035.1 Euphorbia corollata
TTATATATTTGTTTGCTTTATTCTCAAAGTCCTTGACTTGATAGTCATTGACTTAATGAAGGTACATGGATCTAATGTCATTAACCATTGATAGGCTGAAAATATATGACTAATTAATGTATGTGCCTAAAAATAGAGCAAGTGCACTCTATCATATCAAGTAATACTGTGGTAAGCACATGTCGATCCCATGAGGACTAAAACTTAAGTACCAAATCTACTAAAGTATCCTATTGGTTAGATGGAACAATTAAATTGAGGTTCAATTATCTAAAACTAAAAGAAAACAAAGACACTAAGACAAATTACATTAATTATGAAGTTGAGATAGTTAAGGATCAATTTCACTTGAGAAATTAATATGTAACTTTAATCTTATTTAGTCAATCTAATTCTTCGTACTTCCTGAGGTTGGTGATCTTCTTGTAAATATTCATTTATTCTATTCAAATAAATAGACCTTACCAAAGAATCAATCTATCAACTAAGGCCTAGCTAAGTAATCAACCTTTCAATGCATAAAGAACTAAGAAAACCCTAAAAGAAGGGAAAATCAAGAGATAAGCGGGTTCATATCAAGTTCGATACATAGATCAACTCCTATTCAACCTATCAATCAAAATAGAAGCCGAAAACATACTATCAATAGATCATTAATAACCATTAAGCAAAATATGTAGAAACCCTAATTGGAAGAAACTTTGAAATGGATTAAACAAAAATAAAATCTCCATTGCAAACTAATCAATTCAAGCTTCATCTATCGTAACTAATGTGTTTTATTTCATAGACAAACTAAAAACATCAGCGATCTAAAAGTAAACGTGAATCAATAAAATAAAAGATAAAGAGAAGAAGAATGATAACACAAATCGTCGATCGAATCTTGTGCCTTCACTCTCTTCCCTTCAGCCTCATTTTCTATTGATCTTGCACGAATTAAAGTGTAATTTGCTATCCCAAACTTCTCAAAAACATGTTAGCGATTTCTCTTTAAATGGTGGATGAATATGAGTTTCATTAGAATTATGAATCCTTATGAAACTCTATAACTTGAAACCAATAAACTTGATTTGCTTCTCCATCACTCCATTTCAGATATAATTCAATTGAAATACTCATATATTTACTCAAACACGTGCTCTAATATTTTGGAAGTTTTGCACTTTGAATCAGATTAAAACTAGTTGACCGAGCACAAAACAGAGCACTTACCATTGGCAACAACTTAGAACCAAATTATGACTATGATAGAGTCCGAATTCGGAAAGACTCATAAAAAAAAATTGTAGCCTTATCTCTTATATTTCCTTAGCATTTTGAATCACATCAATCCAATATAATATGAGAAGTTATGTCCTAATTACAAAAGAGTATCCAAGTTGAATTTCATAAAGTGATGAAAACAATAGGCACTCGGGGAGTGTGGCTAGAAAGATCAGGGAGCATCACATCTGCCCCATTTCATCAATTTCCATCTCTCGGATACATGTCCAATGTTCCCGAGCTTCTTCATATGTTCCAAATCACTCGAAACGAACTTGAAATCAATAAAAACACATAAATAGCACAAGAACTTCCAACTTTCATGTAAATGCATTTATTTAAACTAAAACTAAACCTAAACATGCATGAAACTAACCTAAAACATACTTAAAAACTATATAAAATACACACCTAACAGTCATTCAATATGAAATTTATCCCCGAGAGTAACCAAGAAATATGCTTATTTCCAACTATCACGTTTCTGGACTTATCCCACTGTGTTTTTGGTCCATCATGGTAGTTTCTCATTCAACAACTTTGTTAATAAGCATATACCCCTATGTCCTTACACATGCTCCCACTGAATCTCAGACTGGCTACGTTATTTACTATGTCTACAAGTTTGTTGAATATATAGCTTCTACGTTATTTCACCAAGTATACAAAGAACCCGCATGATCAAATGATTATACATATGCTTCTTATTAACTCAGCTTAAATAACTTTTGGATATAGACTAGATTAAGCATCTCATGCTTATCCAATTGTATTTACATCATAGATCAAATTCATTTTGATAGGCTAAAGGATGAACATTCTAAACTTTTAAGTTTAGAAATAACAATTCTTAGATATTTCAGTTCTATTCATTATCAATGAATAAAAACTCAATATCAAGAAATATCTTTAACTAAAATAGAAATAAAGTCATCACTCTAAGTGAATACAAAAAATTTCATCCTTCATAATCAAAATAATCTATTGATTATCCTAAATTGACATTCTTTAATTTTAATGACCATTACAAGAACTCCATTTATGATTTAAGACTCATTCCTTGAGATCCCAACCATCTTCCATCTTAAGTTCTTGTGCATTCAATGCTAGAACCACATCATGTAACTATTACTTCAGATATAGAAGAGAGATAATCACATCTGTATTATAAATACCTTTATAATACATAATCTATGTATTATGAGCTTTCCCATAAACAATTTCAATGATAAAAAAATGTCTCCAGAACAACGGGTGTAATGAATTATGCATAAGTAACTACTGATTTAACCTTGTCAAAATTCTATGGTATAATGCATTAGCGGGTGTCCAAGTTGTCCAAATAAACATGTTGTTCCCTCTTGAACTTTCGAAATGATTCCATAGCTTCCTCAACAACACATGTTAACTTTTTGTTTGTTTGACTTTCTAAAAGTGTCATTTTCCTGATTTTCTCTCTCCAATTATAAAATGGCACGTGGCATTCCGGAAGCAAAGTGATACACTTTTTAAAAATAAAGTAGTTATAAAATCACTTTGAAAGTTCAAGAGACTACAAACTTTTGAGATAATTTGGAACCCTCCCAATTCATTAAGCCAAATTTTTAAAGTGATTTTCTTAAAAATTGTTAAAAAATATTTTAGTTAGATATTGGACATTAATTTGGAAAATTTTCAAAAAAAAAATAATAAATGGCAAATCAACAAATACATCGAAATATTTGAAACAGTAAGCTTGTTTTTTAGTCAAAATTCTCTGTTTTCGTAGGCACGTGATTTTGAACAATTTTCGAATGAAAACAAAAGTAAAAAAATAGTTGCTTTTA
Organism: Euphorbia corollata; assembly: GCA_948277035.1. Lineage (NCBI taxonomy): Eukaryota > Viridiplantae > Streptophyta > Magnoliopsida > Malpighiales > Euphorbiaceae > Euphorbia > Euphorbia corollata. Next base: position 3,093 of record CAOJBI010361461.1, read on the forward strand.
AGCTTAAATCTGTTATTTCAGCTTGATTCATTACATCACTTTGATCTAAAAACAACTTTTAATATCAGGAAAGATAATGAACTATATACTGAACCGTTGTTACTTTGGACTAAATCGATCAAATGACAAGTTATCAAAATTGAAAGGACAAATGCATCGTTCTCCTCCCACCTTATAACACACTTTCACCTATTATCATAACACACTTTCACCTATTATCATCCTTTCATTACAAAGAGATATTGTAGCTCTCTCATCTTTCAAAAAATGCGTCTTATAACTTCATTTGTCCTATGTGACTACCAACGTGGCACAGGTAAACCAAATGGGTGTGTTCACCGAATTTTCTTTCTTCCTCCTTCACTCTCCTCTGAAATTTTCTTTTATTTTCTCTTCAATTTCTTTTCATAAAAATAGAGGTTTTTTTACAGATCTTCCATTGAAATTTATATAAAGTTTGTTATTTTGTAGCCGGAGATCTTAGAAAGCAAAGTTTGTTGCATTTCACAACAAAATAAAAAACGGGCCAAGCGATTTTGTTTGTTTTCCGGGAAAATTCTTGAACTTTCCCAAAAAAATTCATATTCCGGAATACTTTCATACCTTTTCATTCCCCTTTCTTTTTTCGAAAATACCAATTTTTTAATGATTTATGGTGAGATTTTTTACCTTATTACACCAATTTTCCGGAATATTTTAATCCATGTATGTTGAATGGTAAAATTTTATTTTGATTTGGGTTTGAGAAAATCAAATGGATGGCTAGAAATGCAAATATGGAAATAAAAAAAATATATATAATCCATTTTCTCCGTCAGCACCCTAACCCATCCCCACCGCTTCTATCGACGTAGAAGCTGGCAATCAGGCAATGGATGTATTACTATTGAGAAATTATTCAACAGAGTGAAACAAAACAGTTGGTGTAATATTTCACTCCATGTCGATCAAACAAGTCAACCAGAGGCAAAAAAACGAAAATGCTTGGAAAGAGGATTTCAGGTTTCCAATGAGAAACCAGAACCAAATAACTGATTATTTGGTACAAATTTCACAGAACCAAGTTTCTCTGTCGATAGAGCTTGAAAGCAAATAACTGTTTCTTTGGTACAAATTTCACAGGAGTGAGATTTGCCAATATTTGCTCAAACGTAACTCTCCCCTTTTGAGCATGGAGGGTAAGAAGAATCAATAACTATGCTTTTATTTCCTTTGACTTCCAACTAAAAGTTTTGAGTTCAGACTCGAACCATACAAGCTTGTATAAAATTCTACCACTGCTAAATTAAATAGCATCCAACATGACACAGCAAAGCAATGGATGAGAGGATTTGCATATTTACGCTGCTACCTACACAAAAAAGAACATAGAAATTACGCATTGATTTCACAAGAGGGAGAAAGTGACCTGATTTAGAGCTCCATCTTAATATCAGGACCATGACAATTAGCCTCAGATTCTTCGATCTTGGCAGGGATAGCGGAGGAAACTATATTTCCACCATTATAGCCTGCCATCAGCAGTTTGCCTATTTTTGACCTCCACTCTGAAATTTCTTTCTCTTCTTTCTTCCTGTCATGAACAACTCTGTCGCAGTAGTTGAGCATAGTTCCTAAGCCACTATTTGGTGTCCAACCATATTGCATTAATACCTCTGCCTCACCTTCACTTATGTCTTCTCCAACCTTCATTGTGAATTCAGATGATGCATTACATACTATTACAGAAAACCACAATAAAAACACAATACAGCAAGAAAGTAAAATTATTCTTAACATAACTAATTAATAAAACCCTATCCAAATTTTGAATGACCGAAAACTGATGCCAGTAAAAGCAAATCAATAATCAAGATCTAGTTTGATTTAAAGTATGCCATTGAATAGAATTAATTGAGCAATGCATCTTTACCAATTTTAAGCATACAAAATGTTTGTAGAGGCCCACAAACCAGATTTAAAAAAGGTGACACAAGCATTTTAGTTCTCTGCTCTATCAACTGAGCTATCCTGACCATTATTGCCGCATTGTCTTCTCCAAAGAGAAACTTCATTTAATAACCGGTGCATGTGTCAATTAAATATGACAAAACAATATTCTTAAGTATTTTCCAGAAAAAGAGTTGGTAGCTTTTAAAATAAAACAATGATGTGACATAGTAATCATCAAACAAAAGTACATTTGTAAAGCTAGTCATCCAACCAATGAAACTAAAATACTGCATAGCATGGGGAAAATGTTGAGGTATTACCAATAATGTTTTGTTCTCAATTAGGGTAATCCTGCCACAGTTAGTAAGTTTCATGGCAGTCACTAATCTCTTAATTTGCCACTTGATGGATGAAGAATCAACCAGTTCAAAGAAATAAGTTGCATAGCCATATTCAGGACGTTCCAGCACTATTCTGCATTCAAACAGAATGATATTGCAAATGTTTGCCAACATAATGACCACATACAAAAGTTAAGAGATATATTTGTAATATTACCTGTTATGCCTTTCAAAGACAAATATGAATGACTGGAGATCTCTGCACCAGCCCCATTCAGCAGGCCAATTGCGGAACCGTAGATAACGAGTCTGAATTACACAAACAACTGGTGAATAATGATTTCATTGAACAAGGAGAGAAGCACAAGCAAATCTATAGCCATCATTTGCAGATGAGTAGCACAAGATGAACTTATACCTGCTCCACGAGTGAGAATAGACAAGGCAAGCAATAACTGGGTCTTGAACTCTTAGTACACCTCAAAGGAGCAAACTTTAGTAAAGATTCCCTCTGTTGAAATATCTGAACCAAAATAATGCGCAAGCATTAGAGACAAGTATGAACTTGCAGAAAGCTATATGCTGTCTGAAAATAACAAACTTAATCCATCAATGTTAAAGGTACTTCCTTTTCAAGAGCACATAAATTAATTAGTAGAGATTTAGTTTAGCATATTAATCTCTCATTTTTACGAGGTCATAAAAAGTTAATAAAAACATGAGAAAAACGTGCATCATTAGCCAAGTGGAGGAGAAGACAAAAAGAAAAGAAAAACCAAAGCAACAATTAACAAAAAAAGTATCAATCACCAAATCGACCTTTGATATCACAGCCTCAAAATCTGCAAACCCATCTTCGGTAAATGATTCATCAATGGGTTCATTAATATCTGCCTCTCCATAGAGCTTAATTTCATCAACTGACACCCCCTTTTCAACTAAAACCTGCCAAATGCTTTATGTTTAGAAATAGCATATAGTCATTCATGAGAAAGAGAAAAGTAAACACCCATTACCTGTAAAAGTCCAGGTGCATCCTCCTCTAGAGCTGTTTCGATTGAATCCCTGCAATTCATTTTACAAGTAGATCGTCCCAAATAAGAAGAGATAAACTTCAAATGTATAAAAGGGAAACTTCAAAAGTTGGTGTGAAAATAGAGAAAAGATTATGGAAGAAGTACGTGGCAGTCTTCTTCCTTTTTCGTGGCCGGTTGATCTTTATTATGTTTGAACCTTCCATGAGATCATGGCTGTTCTCATAAAATGAAGGAAGAACTTTGGACAAGCCTTCAAAACTCCCTGAAGTATTGAATTCAGAAGACACTGACTGTTTATGTAGCTTCATTCGGTCTAGCAGGCCCATGTCATCAAACTTGTCTTCATTGAGCTCACAAGCAAAATCAAGTTCGCTCTTAACGAGTACCTTGTTCAAGGAGAAGTTTTCCATAGAATTCATGCCTAGGTCATGCAATTTGCTATTGCACGATGGTTCAGTCTTCACTTTGACCAAGTTGAACAAAGTTGAATCAGGCGTGTGTTTTGCGCTGGTTGGCTTGTCATCAAGTGGTCCACTTGAACTTAAACACAGAGGTTTTTCCTAAGAAGAAGATGTTCATTAGAAGAGTTCACACAGAAAAAAATATCATGGGATATCGATAAAAAAATACTGACCATCAATAGAACAATAATTCTAAAGACACAATAAGTTTGCAAGTGTGAAAAGGATATAAAAGATAACACATCCATCCATATATGTATAATATGATTTACAAATTACAAGACATCAACCAAGCTTTAATCTAACGCTAGGTTTCAATTCCAGGAAAATAAGTTCACCATTTTAATGTGGAGCATATGAAATTATACTATCCTTGTATTCAATTTACAGGAAAAAGGAAAGTCAGATGATAAACAAAAAGCAACAGTTCTTAAATACCATTTGCAGAAATAAGCCTATTCTGCATTGTTCAACTTTTTGAAGTCATAAGAATCCTAAATAAGTAAACCAGTAGTTTTCACATGTTTTTCATCACATAATCTGAAACAGTGTCAACCTCAATTCCAAATCAACACTATGGTTTACTCTTTCGTAAGTGCAACAACCAAAATTTATAAATGATGATATAAAAAAAAGTCATCCCATATAAGTATAAAATATATGGTGGATGCAACACTGATTAACCCATAAAAATCCAAATAAGATACCATGTTCATTTGATGGTGGATATATTTATATATATGCTGAGTATAATAACCAGCACATAAGCGCACACCATAGCCTATGCCCAAAGCATAACGCCATTCCTATAGGGCGTCAAGGATCGTGTATATACAGATGTATACACCCTCTCAAACTCCCCCTCAAGCTGGAGCATATGTCGTTTTGTACAAACATATTGAGCAGTTCCAAATACAATAAGTACAAACGAAAATATATCGACGATAACTAGTGGCACTGAGGAGAAAAGTACCAAGAAGGTGAACATATGACGCAATACTAGAGAAGGAGAGAAGACAGACCCAAGAAACAAATCATCGACAGCAGAAAGAAACAACTTCTCTAAGACAGAAAATGGCCAGATGATGAACGAAGAAACCACTGCTCTATGGAAAAAAAACTGGTCCAAAACACAAGGACTCACACAGTTGGGCTCCTTGGCACTCCATGATCAGAAGAACAAACCACTGCACACACAAGGCAGCCTTGAAACTACCTAGAAACAAATTGCCAACACTGCATATCAGGGTATCAAAAAAATCTTAATAATTAACATTGTACACTAGACCAGTAAGCAAGACAACACTGGACACAAGCACACCAGAGCAGCAAGCAAGACAACACTGGACACATGGACAGTATGCATACAGTGCAGATAACACTGCACAAAGAGGTAGCAAACAACAGAAATGATTCAACACAAGAAATACGCAACAGTCAGCAAGCGATAGGAACTGAAAACTGCCTGGACGGGTAAAGGTAACCTGACAGCATTGCCAGAAATGAGAAACCAATAGCCCAAGAAAATTTGGTAGACAAAAAAAGTCATGCACAGCCATGAGAGAGTGGCAGCGCGTGAGCAGCTTCATGCAGAGTTTGCAGGGAGGATGTTGTCTCTGACTGAAGCTTTTTTGGGAAGTGATGAGATTGATGGAAGTGGAACACACCAAGATTGCCGCCCCAACACACTGATCTTTCATAATAGAGAAAATACACTCCTTTCTACAGGAAAAAAAAAAACTCAACTAAAAGTTTAAGGAGCTCAAAGCTATACACACACACACATATACATATAAAAATATATAGGAGCGAGTATGTGTGTGTGGTGCTTTCTATGGTTTCTTTGTTCATAAAGTAACTATTATATATATACACTGTTATACATATATGGTTACTTTGTAAAAAACAAAGCATAAAAAACCCTATACATATATAACCCACAACATTTCCCATGCATAATGCAATTCTAGTAGGCTGTATAAATCTGTCTATAGACAACCGTATACACCATCTGACACTAACATAACCACATTAGCCTATTGCAGAGCATTGATCAAAAAGCACATGTGAAGAAAATACATATATAAATTACAAAGAATTTCAGAAGACATAAAGGAGAGTTCATGTGCATCTGATATTTGCCATAACATAAGGCTATGAATTCTGAAACTAGAAGAGGAAGGAGCTCTTCTTGGCTTCTTTAGTGTCTTTTTCATGAAGAAACCATGAAAAGGAAAATCTCTCTGAAAAGAATCCAATAGTTGTAGCAAGATGCACCAGACAACAAGAATAATGTAAAACTATGTCTCGTAAGTGTTCCAGGACTCTTCAAGCAACACAAAATGTTACAACAATAGATTCAATAAATTGACAACTACCTCGGCAATTGGATGCACAGTAGCCAACCTTTTCCTGTAAAGTAACAAGGAAATGACAATAAAACAAAACGTTAGGTATGAAAAACAAACTGAATCTTAGGTTTTACATCTTAAAAAATTTGGTATAATGGTATATATCATTAAAGATATAATTATACCTTGATAGTAGCATTCGAAGCCGCTCTTTCAGTACCACGTGATCGAGATCATCTACAAAATCATCAGAATTACTGCTCACAATTTCCAGTGCCTGCACATCATCACCAGCAAAGCCCATGATGCTGCCTCCAAAGGATCTCTGTAAGTAATCAATCCCTCATTTTTTAAGACATGTTTCTTTTGGTTGGATCTTGGATAATTGCAGTAATGCACAAATGACTATTATCCCAGTATCCCGTAAAATTAATATTCATACCCATACATATCACCTCATCTGAACTGATGTTTGTAATAAGTTTAGTTTCTTTGCAGTCATAATCTTCTGGAATAACTAGTTCTCTGTAGGCAGCACCATTTTTTAAAACAATTATCATCCACACCACAATCCAAGTGATATTTATCATATGCAACTACAGAATTAATTCCCAGAGAAGTTTTAGTTTCAAAACTTCGTGGTTGCACTGTCTGTTGACCTATCTCCTTACTGGAAAGGGAAGCAGTAGAAGGAATAAAGGAAAGACCCTACAACATAAAATTATTTAAAAAATTGCAGAAGGTAAGATTTTTGAGGCACCAGAATAGCCATTTCAGAGAATATGCATTTTTCAGAAATCCCAGGCAAATTTAACTCTTCTTCCAACTACATTTGTTAGTAATGCAGGATTGATCAACCTCTACATAATATGTTCATCTAGACTAGGGAATTAATTACGATGTTTTTGAACTTGATAGTTAACTTATGCAGTCATTAGGTCGGAGTCTCGATCTCATAACCCTCAAGCCACAATATATCATCAGAAGATGTCAAATGAATCTCAATAAGGAGGGTATCACTTAAGATTGAGTATCTGGGAGCTAAAAGGATAAAATTTAGAGTAATTAAGGTTGTACAAAGAGTAAAAGACAAAAATGAAACAAGAAAGTCAAATTGTTGGGCTTGTTTAGTGTGAATATTTTGGCACTGCATCTGTAACATGCATTGACAAATAACATACTAAGTTTTGCAATGAAATTGTCAAGCCTGCACAGGGGAGAAAATGGCTAACGCTGTAAATGTTGTAATCAGAATGTAAGCGACACTAAATTACCTGCGAATTGCATAGCTCGTCTTCCTTCTTTGTTACATTCAAGTGACACCTGCACACCCGGAGGAGGAAAAAAACTGTGTTGGCATCAAATTCAAAACTCCAATGATAATGAAACAAATCTTAACAGAAACTCGACTCACGCTGATTCACTGTTAGCACATAATGAACCAATCTTTTTTGTCTTTAACAGCTTAAGCCGGTGAACAAATGGAATGTGATCGAGCTCATTGGACCAATCAGAGTCATCAGCTTGCATTGGAAATCCAGAAGAACCGCACAAATATTATCTCGTCGTAATTGAATCAGTTTTTGTCCCGGATTTGTGCAATTCAAGAGCCAAGGGTAGAAATCAAAGAGCGAATCTAAAAGAATAGAGACCAAATTTTGAAGGAAAAAAACAACGGTTGAGCTAGGGTTGAGATAGACAGCAAAAAAAAATTAAGGGCGGTGGCGAGAGACTGAGGAAGTACTAGGGGTGTTAACGAGCCGAGCCGAAATCTGACGGATTTTTCAAATTCTACATTTTGACTAAATAAAAAATTCAAATGTATAACTAAAAAAATAATAACAAAATGAATAGAAAAACATGATTGAAACGAACATTTGATTACATAAAGTCATAAATTAAATCAATTGTCTCATTAGTAATATTATATATTATGTAAAAAATTAAAACGAACATGTTTGTCGAGCTTTCGAGCCATTGATGATAATGGAAAAAGAGAGGACACCTTCAAGATAAGTTAATTATTAGTATTATATTTGTAAGACAATTACTTAATTGGTTGTTATTTGAATGAGATATTGTTAGATTTTTTTTTTTGAAGAGTAAAAGCTAAGCCTAGGGAGGGGACCCTAGACAAAGCAATAGATAAATAATAAAGAAAGCCTCAAGGAGAGGATCAACAGAGTTTAGTTACATAATAGTAGATGAGGATTTGAAATAAAACTACAACTGAAGAACTCAGTCTAAGGTGATGACAAGAAAATAGAAACCAAGTTTGATAAATGCTTGAGGTGCAAAGATCTTCAGATTGACTAAAGTCCTCAAAAACAAATTTGTTACGCCTCTTCCACAAAGACCAAGCGATGACAAACCAGAGAGAGGTTGCAAAATCTTGACAAGGACCCGGTTTAAAGAATGATCTCCACAAAACCAAAAAGCCGTGACAGTTTGAAGGGGAAGCCAGAGAGATACTGATCCAAGATAAAAGATTCGACCAAGTTGTTCGCGAGAAAGAGCAAAAAAGAATGGCATGCTCAACTGATTCTATCTCCGAGCAAAAAGGACACAAATCACTTGAAACA
>CAOJBI010361604.1:0-12175 GCA_948277035.1 Euphorbia corollata
TTTAACTCTCAATCAAACTATTATACATTAAATATTACATTATTGCTCACTTTTATATAACATTTATTTCACTGTTAAAAATATTTACCTATAATTAATGTTACACTAAAACTTAATAAGCTTTCATGCGCAACTTTAATATGGATAACAAACAATTATGCAAAAACTACTTCAATTAAATATTCCCAAAATGTCTTTACAATTATATTGAGCTAAAACTATTATTTTATGCACATACTATCATTATGCTAACAATGACATTTCTTTAGTACTGATACTCCATATACAACCAATAAATTTTTCGAGCATTTTGTTAGCATTTTATTACGGTCAATTTCATTCTAATATGCTCAATAGACACTTTACGTTTTTGCACTTCTTCTTTATTGTCAAACTTTAAATTTTTATGCTTTGCACCCTTATAATACTTGTCATTCTATTAAAAGAAGACTGTTGTGGAACTATTATTATACACTCTCAACAATTTGCTATCATATTTGAGACAAAATTCCATAATGCGATCATTGAATCGTGGCTTTCAAAGTAATGTCATCAATTCAACATCCGTATAGTGGAAATTGCAATGACAAACTACTCCTACTATTCCAATATACTGCTTCATTTCCCTTAGTATAGAAGTTGTCACATCACGAAAATAAGTGATCAGAGGTATATCGTCAATAATCAATATGTAGGACTCCCACTGACTTTCATGTAGAATACATATTCTCTACAAATCTTTAAGATATACAATGAAACCATTGAACTTAATGCACCTTTGAGCGTGTGAGTTTTTAGGTCCACTATTCCGGACATATCAAGGCATATTTCCTTTTCGGGTCAATCGCTACTTTTCGGGACATTAGACTGATCAGGACATGCCAAGGATTTCTATCCATTAAACTCAATTTCATAAAAAATCAAAGCTACTTTGGGTCCTTAATTCAAACGATTTGGGAACCTAAATTCCTAAATTAAAATATAGAGTTGCTACTTAGATCAGCTTTTCCAGGAAAATTCCGATATATCATCGTTTCCAAGTACAATTATGTACCTTAAGATAGAGATTCGGGTTCGCCTAAAGTTACTTATTATTTAAGCTGATTTAAAATTACAAACATAAAGTTTAACCAATATTCTTGATTTAATAAATTCATATTACCTATGATTCATTTAAAGAAATATATATGAGAAAAAAGACGTTATTTTAAGCCTAAAACTAAACTATAGCATATATCACATAGCAATAATTACTTTCAAAATTATAATTCATCCAAATATTCAAATAAGGACTTATAGTAGATGGGGACCGAAATCGGTTCAAGCAAAACAGTAAAACAAAGATTAAATGAACAAAAAATGATAAAACAGACATTCTATCTAGTAGTCAATCCAGGTACCATGATCAGTGGTCTCAGTACTGCCATTGGTGATCATGGTACAGTGATCGACAGTCACATCAGCATAACAAAATTTTACAAATTGCAGTTTTTTTGTTAAAGTTGATTTTTAGTCGAAAATTCAGTTCTAAGGTGTTTTTAACACATAATCAAGCAAGAAAGCCATAAAAAGAAGGTTAGAGTACTTACATAAAAGTGACACACAATCCATCTTTAGCTTAATCCCGATCCAAAATAACCCTTTTGACTAACTTTGGGTTATAACACTTCTTACAAATGCGAAAAATGATAAAAACGAAAATAATAAAAATAAACAAGATAAAACAAAGTTTTTAAAGAAGAACGAGAATAATATAGTCTCAAATTTGTTTATACCTTTTGACTCGGAATCCACTTTATCTAGATTTGTTAATTGATTTCTCGAAATAATAAATGAAAGAATATTTTAAAAGTAATATGGGTTAGTATTTGGGAAGTGTTTATACTTAGGAATCAAATTAAGTACAAAAGAATTAGAATAATTCATGTCGCTGTTCAAAATTTTTCTAAGAAACTCGACAAAAATGTTTCACAAAGTAACAAAATTGTGAAATAAATATGCTATAGGTTTAGCTAGTAAAAGAGAGTAAAAATTTCCATCCTGAAACACTAAAATTCAAACTTTATTTATAGAGTTTCGGATTCTAGTTTTTGGGTAAAAAATAAGAATCACTCGAGAAAAGGAAATGAAATAATGATGATTAATTTTCTGCAGAAAAAATCGATCTCGGTACCATGATTAGTGACCTTGGTACTTATTTCGGGGCTTTTTAAACAAGAAATTTTGACGAAGTTGGTGAAAACTGAAAAGGGAATAATTAATCACATTATTGTGACTAATGATATCGGTACCGTGACCATGAAATCGATACCGTGATCGACAGATCATGGCACCACATCATTTTATATTGGTTAAAAACGGGTTTTTTATAAGGGGTAAAAAGGGTAATTTGTCATATTTTTCAACCAATTCCGAGAATCAACTCAGAAAATAAAAAAATTTAGATTTGTGAGATGTAAAATCTTTCATCATCAACTTTTGATGCTACGAAAAACCATGCTTACAAACCATTATTGGGAAATTCATTTCAATTCATATATCAACATCATTAATTTATAAATACAAATACTTTTTCATTTTCTGAACTATAACTCTAATAAAATTGGAATGGTTTTCTTTCATTTTATGTATTCAATATCCCTTTTAGGCAGTAAATTAAACGCATAAAGCTGATTTCATCAACGTTATAACTTTGATCAAGTAATTGATTTTATTAGTTATGTTATGATTAACACATATAACACCTTTAGGTAGATATATAAGTTAATCATAAGCATAATAACAAAACCCCATAATCTCATTAACCATGAACAATGATCTACCTTTGGGTCATCTCCTAGCATCGTGATTAATGATCTATCTCAATTGTCTAGCGTTAACCGTTTATGTCATTTGTAGACCCTCCCACTAAGATAGCTGAACCTTACATATTTTAAACATTTACATATGATACCGAGCAACGCCACTTTGGTGACTAACTGCTCTTTATTCAGCTAATGTTTAAATATACAACCCTTGTAAAATGTTTAATTAAATTGGCGAAGGACACTTTAGTGATTGAAAAGCTCTTCATACTTTAAGCATTTATAATTTTAGTCTTTTATTGGCATGTAACCTTAGTTCCATCTCTTATACATAAATAATTTATATGCATAATTAAATGATTAAATACCAGCAAGAAATGTCACTTTGGTGACTTTCTTGCTTTATATACAATAAATATTAATTTTATGTTCCTTAAACTTTTATAAGATAAATTTAAATCTTAAAATTGTTTTTTTTTTACTGAATGATAAGTCACTTTCATTAAAATTAGAGAAAACTCTAATTAAAGATGGACGAACAAGAAGAATTACGCCCCCTACTAGTCGAAGAACCGTTGATCTAACTAACAAATGTGCAACATAGTTCACTGACCTCTCAATATAAATAATATGCAAAAAGGAAAAGTGTCTAAGAATGTATTTACAATCCGCAAAAATCAAACCAATAAGCAAATAGTAAGACATGTCATTATTCAAAGCATTGACTACGTTTAAAGTATCAAGTTCTAAAATGACTCAATATTATCTTTGAGCCAGCTCGAGACTTCCCTGCAACTCATCGCTTTAGATGTAAACGGATCCCCACCTCCTTGAAGCAAGATCGATCATTCTACAATAATTGAGCCTAACGAGTCCCTCAACAAAGAACCATTGCTAATGCATTGGCTTAACTCAAAGAGGATAGCATAGATGTTACACTTTCGCCAAGTAGTAGGAGGACATCTCCAAGCATTGGAAACCGATCTGCCTTTAGGTAAGGTATGCTTTTGGTAAGCCAAACTCCTCTTTATGAGAATACTAAGGCCATGACAAAGAACTTGAGAATGAACCCAAAATTAATTATTCCAAACAAAATGGTTTCTCCAGGCCCAAATTGCCCAAAGCACACAAGCTGATTTTGCCACAGTATTCATATCTTTCTCACAAATCCAAGACCACCAACTCGATACTGTAACAATATTCGAAGTTATCCCATTTGGATAAGTAAAACTATGACCAAGCAAAGCATGAAAATCATCTTTCATTGAATCATTACATAACGGGCAAAAGATATCAATGTCTATGTACCATTGATGAATCCTTGAAAAATTTGGAAGGCAATTCATTGTTAGCTTCCAAATAAAGAAATGAAATCGAGGAGGTAGTGGCACATCCCAAAAATTCTTCCAAGCTAAGGATAACTAATTTGAACACCCTATGCACATTTGTTTGTTAGGACCAAAGCGTAAGAACATGACTTAACTGAGAAGTACTTGGATCTTTGAAACACCGACAAATCATGTCATATCGCTGCTGCCATGGAAGTTGAATGCGCTTAATACATTGCTGGTCACTATCAGTAAAAAGGAAATTCAACAACGCATCATTCCAAGACCTTTTATCATCGATAGTTAGTAGCTAAACCTTTTTGTCTTCAAAACCCAACAACACTGCTGATTGAACTAACCAGTTACCATCCATTGGTAGCCAACAATCCCCTCATTGTACTGATTTTCTACCCGTTAAGTATAGCTTGAGTTTCCGAGAACAAGCTTCTCCAAATTTGGCTTAAATTTGATTTTCTCGAGGATACAAAGAAAGACAATTTTGAAAATAACCATGTTTGAATATGTAACTAACAAAGGCATTTTGGATTTGTAATGATTCTCCAAACTTGCTTAGCAATGAGTGCTAAGTTAAATCATGAAGACTCCGAAAATTCAACACATCCTTCACTTTTGCTTGGCATAATCGTTCCGATGTCATCTAGTGAATCGATGAACCCCACCAAAAACTTAGCGAAAATTATCTGCATAGCCGCAATGGTGCATGTAGGCAACAAGAAAACTTGCATTGCATAAGTCGGAAATGTTTTAGCAATGAACTTCAAAAGCACTTCTTTACCCGCTTGAGATAATTTCTTTAATTTCCAACCTTGCACCTTCTTGCTAGTCTTTTCAACTATAAAATCGCAAGGTCTTTTCTTCAAATGGCCAATAAGCGGCAGAAGGCCTAAAATACACCATGACCTTCAACAACATTCATATGCAAACAGTTAGCAATTGTTTGTCTAACATCAATGTTAGTATTCAGGCTAAAGATAAGAGAGAATTTACTAAATTTATCTTTTACCCAAAGACCATCTCGTATAGGCAGAATAAATTCATCAAGACTTGGGCCTCTTTACGAGAAGCTTTAAAGAAGAATAAGCTATCATATGCAAAGAAAATATGAGAGATAATTAGAGCCAAAGACGCAACCTTACAACCATGAAGAAGATTTGAAGCAGTCTATCCTGAATTAAAACAAACAACCCTCCAGCACAAATAATAAATAGATATGGTAAAATAGGATCCCCTTGCTTGAGACCTCTTTGTGGCTTAAATTTTTGAACATTACCCTCTCGATGTGAAATCGTATAAGAGACAATGATGACACAAAGCATAATGAGCTCAGAAAAAAGAAAGTTAGAAAACCCAATTTGTCTAACATAGCAATACAAATTGATGAAAAAACGTTAGGTAAATGTTTAATAAAATGAAACAAAAATGTTTTCGAGTTAACAACGCATAACCATTAATCAACTCTTTAATTTACAATACTCTTTTACTCTAATTTTTTCCTTTAATGTAAATTTAATAGTAGAGAGAATAGAATTTTAACTCAAATTGATTTAATGTTGGTAAGGCTTTGCGACTATCACACGAAACCACATATAATATTAAATCGGGTTCCACAATACAAATGTGCCGCGTATATTGTATAAAATTACACTTCTTCCTCATCCCTCACCGATTTTTATATATTGATCTTTCCAAGTTCCCTTTTCATAGTAATTGAGTGAATAATCTTCATACAATATTTATTGATCTTCCACTACCCAATCATTTTCTCAATTATGGATCGGTTGGAACGTAGTACGCTTTGATAATTTTATTGTTGCGTAGGACTTCATTAATCTGAAGTCAAAGATACATATTGATCTTTCATATTACCTAGATCTATCTTTTTTAAAATATCATTCAAGATCTGCAAAACTGTTTAGTGATATCGAGTTTTTTTAACAAGATCGTTCAACATCTGTAAAACTGTGTTATAGAGGAACCCGAAGTTCTTATGGTTATGGATCTATGATATTAATGTGAGATTGAACTTAAGAAAATATATATTGCAAAATTGTGATTGTCTTTTAATTTTCTTATGTTTTCATTTTTCCATTAAGGCAGGTTTTTTAATCTCCCAAGACAGTGTGATTATGTGAAGAAGTATAAAGCTGCAGAAGATTCAAAGCCATAAATTAATGACTTGGCAAGTTAGCTCCAAATCAGTGACCTAGCATTTAGTAAGCTGAAACTAAGCTAGCTGGCATTGATTTGTTAGAGCTATAACAAACTTTAGCGCAATTTGTAAGCAATTTATATTCCACTTTCATAACCGTAAATATAGAGCTACTAAGCTCATTACTCTGCTATATAAAAAGTATGATAACCAATCGTTCAATAATGATAATGTTTTTTTCCTTGTTTTATCTTTTTTTAATGGTATCAGAGCTTAGGCTTCAATGGTGAGAACACCAGTAAATAAATTCATCACTTTACAAGAAACTAAAACTCCTTTCATAAGTGAAACCGGAAATTAAGAAACTACACAGAATTCGATGCAGAATCAATACCAATTGCAGCATGAGAATCTTGGATCCGTTTTTGTAACAGTTTTATTTAATGGCAACAACTACTTGTCATGGAGTAGATCAATTCGAAGGGCTTTAATAGCTAAAGATAAACTGTCTTACATTAGGGATACAATTGATTCTCTTGACAAAAACTCTCCAACTTATAGTCAATGGCAGAGAAATGATTTTATAATGACATCGTGGATTTTGAACTCCATGACTAAAGATCTCTCTGAAGCTTTTCTCTATGTTGAAAATGTCAAGAATCTGTGGAAAGAGCTAGAAGATCGGTGGGAGCAATGGTCCCAAATTGTTTCAGGTTAAGAGAGAAATCAACACAATTGTGCAAGGTAACAACTCTATTATGGTTTTTTATACTCAATTGAAGAAACCATGGGATAAACTTGTCTTGGTTAAGAAGGAAAATAAGAGAATTTCAAGCACATGATGCTGCAAGTGATGATGAGGAAGATTACAAAATAGAAGATCAAGAAGAAAGAAAGGTTACTGATACTGCCAAATGAACACCTCAACAACTTAATCACATAGCTCAAGAGATGTATAAGATGATGAAGGGGAAAGGTGTAATGGAAAGTCCACTCGCTCATTCTACAGCTACCTTGAATAAAGAGTTTACAGCTTTTGCTGGCTTTTCAGGTATGCCTATAACTCATACCAAATATTAACACAGATTGGATTATCGATACTGGAGCTACTTCTCATATGAGTTCACAATTGAATTTTTCCTTAATATTAAATCTGTGAGAGCTATATAATGTAGTCATTCTCCTTGATGGCATGAAACAAAGAGTTGCTCATACTAGAAATGTTCTTTTATCTGATAGTTTGATGCTGAAAAATGTAGTACACATTAAAAACTTCTAATTCAACCTACTATCTGTGGGTAAGCTGTTTGATGATATGAAGATTATAGTTCAATTCCTGCCTAATTACTAATTACTGTGTTTTACAAGACCAGGACACCAAGGGGGTTCTAGCTGTGGCTTAAATGAGTGAGGGACTCTACATATTCAACAATAATTCTTTTGATCAGAAGTATATTCAAAGGATCAGTTTTTGTTTACATGGAAACTAAGGAACGAAATCTTTGTAACTGCATAATAAATTAGGACACGTACCTTTTGAAGTTCTGTCACACATGCCTATCATTTCTTTTGATTATAATAAAATTTATTGTGAAGTTTTCCATGTTACAAAACAATGCAGAGCACCTTTACCTAAAAGTGTCATCAAATCAATTAGAATCACACAACTAATTCATGTAGATTTACGGGGCCCTTACCATTTGAAAAGTTTAATTGAGGCATAGTATTTTTTAACTTCAGTTGATGATTTCTCTTGAGCTGTTTGGATTGTGATATTACAGCATAAAGCACATGCCACACAAGCCTTGACAGTGTTCATCAACACTATGGAGAGACAGTTTTCTCTTTCTGTTCAGACACTAAGAAGTGACAATGATGGAGAGTTTTTAAACAAGTTGTGCACTAATATTCTTCAATCTTAAGGAATAGTACACCAATGTAGTTGTTCACACACCCTACAGTAAAACATGATGGTCAAAAGGAAGCACATACACCTCCTTCAAGTTGCTCGACTTTACTTTTTCAGGCCAAATTGCCACAGAAATTTTAGGGAGGGGCTATTCCAATTGCCACTGCCATCATCAACATATTATCAAGTAAACTCTTAAATTGGAATACACCACATAAGATTTTATTTGGAATTGAACCAAACTACATCATTTTTAAAACTTTTGGTTGTCAATGTTATTATACTATTAATGCATCCTTTAAGGACAAGTTGGAACCACGATCCCATAAAGCTTTATTTTTGGGTTTCACACTTGAGAAGAAGGGATGGAAATTGTACAATTTGGTAGAGGAAAATTTTGTCACATATAGAGATGTTCAATTCCAAGAAAACAATTTTCCCTATGGGGTCAACACGGTAAGCACTTCTTTTGTTGTAGACCAGCCATAAACGTTAGAAAAACAATAGTGCAGAGAGCCAATTAACTCTCTTTCGGATCATACTTTCCTTTAACCAAATATAACAAAGTTAAAAAGAGTTGTGAAACAACCGATGTGGCTCAATGATTATGTTTCCAATGCTAATGAGATATCTCATTCACATTGGCTTTTCTTGCTAAAGTACACACACAAAAAGAACCCTAGAATTTTCAAGAGGCAATGAAGGATCAAAGATGGATTGATGCTATGCAAGCTGAACTTGATGCTTTAGAGAAAAACAATACATGGCAGTTGACACAATTACCAGCAGGAAAGAGGGCAATTGCATATAAATGGATTTATAGAATCCAATACACAGTAGTTGGAGAAATCGATAGATTTAAAGCAAGATTGGTGGTAAAAGGGTATGATCAATGATATGGGATTTATTTTTTTGAAAGTTTTAGTCCTGTGGCTAGAATTGTAATAGTCGGAATCTTAATTGCTATTACTATTATGCGAAATTGGAAGATACACCAAATTGATGTAAATAATGCTTATCTTCATTGGCATTTAGAAGAGGACATTTATTTGGAACCACCATTGGCAAATCAAAAAGCTGCAACAGGACAGGTTTGGAAACTTGTCAAGTGTCTCCATGGATTGAAGTAGGCTGGAAGACAATGGAACAAAGAACTTTCTGAAATACCGATTTCTTATGGTTTTCACAAATCAACAAATGACTATTGTCTCTTTACAAAAGCAAGCCGATAGACTTTTCTTGAATTAGTCATTTATGTGGATGATATATTGATTAGTGGCTCTAATCCTACTGAAATACAGCAAGTGAAAAGCTATCTTCATTCAGTCTTCATTATCAAAGATTTGGGTCAAGCAAACTACTTATTGGGTGTTGAGGTGGCTAGAACATCAACAGGAATTACAATTTCTCAATGCAAATACGCAAGAGACATCTTCCTTGATACAAGAATTCTTGACGCAAAGGCAGCCACAAGACCCATAACAACTCACAGCTTGGATCTCACTACAAAGGGAGTTGTTTTGGAAAATCCAAAACAATTTCACAAAATCATTGGCAAGCTTCTATATCTAGGTTTCACTAGACTGGATCTTTCTTTTGCTACTCAACAACTTAGTTAATTTATGAAATCTCTATGTGAGCATCATTTATAGGTAGCCTTACATCTTTTAAGATATGTAAAGGGCAAATTGCACTATAGTTTGCATTATTCTGCAAAGTCAAAATTCTAAATCAGTGCATATTGTGATGCTGATTGGGGTAAATACAAGCTGTCAAGAAAGTCTCTCACTGGATATTGTATATTTTTGGGCAATTCTCTTATTTCTTGGAAGACCAAGAAACAGTCCATAGTTAGCAGGGCAACTGCTGAGGCTAAATATAGGAGAACGGGTCATACTTCTTGTGAATTAAAATGGATCACTTACATTCTGTAGGATTTTCAAGTTCCAATTCAGTTGCCAATTACTCTCAATTGCGATAACCAAGCTACTATGGCCATAGCTAAAAATCCAGTTTTCCATGAGCGCACTAAGAACTGGGAAATTAACTACCATATCATTCATAACCACATTGAATTTGGTTTCTTAGTTCCTTTTTTTGTTCCTTCAAACAAACAATCGACAAACTTGTTCACTAAATCAATTACATCTGTTTATTAAGTCAATTCCATCTGTTCACATGTTACCTCTTCTTTCTCAAATATGATTCATTACTTTGGTCCACACATTGAACCTACAGTTCATTGTGAGGGGGGCTAAAGAAGTATAAAGCTACAGAAGATTCAAACCTACAAAATAATGACATGGAAAGTTAGCTATGGATTAGTGATATGGCATTTAGTGAGCTGAAACTAAGCTAGTTGGCATTAATTTGTTGGATCTGTAACAAACTTTGGCACCGTTTATAAGCAAGTTGTATTCCACTTTTGTAACAGTAAATTTACAGTTACTAAGCTAATTACTTTGCTATATAAAGAGTATGAGAGCTAGTCGAAAACTCAGTTTGAGCTTGTTGAAAATTTAATTCATGTGTCCAGTTAAAGCTCGACTAAACTCGATCGAATAAAGCTCAGCTAAGATCGATTTAAGCTTTGCTCCAGCTCAGTTTGACAAAATTCAACTCGGTTTACCCAAGCTCGAGCTCAGTTCGAGTTCATTAAAAAATTAAGAAACAGAGTTTGAACAAACAGTGTTCAGACTCGACTCGGCTCGTTTACAACCCTAATTTTGATACATTCATTAAGCTACGTGATACAAAGTCATTAGTTAAATTTAAGTATAATTTAATTAAGATGTTTAATTAGAATAATGAATCAATTGAATTGAATTATATGAACTAAAATAAGAAATTTATTTTTATTTAATTATTAAGCATACATAAAGTAATCAATTAACTTGAAAAATTATTTGAATTGTTTTCTAATTGGACAATTAATACATTATATTAGTTGTGTTTAAGTTTGCTATTATTAGTTGGGTAATCAATTTTAATAATCCAGGAACCAGTCATCCTGCCCTTTGAAACACCTGCAAATTAACGATCGGGTAATGGTCTGAATGTGAACATGGTTTAAAGGTGTCATCTCCAGTTGGTATCCATCTTAGACCATTTCATGGTGAAAATAAAAAAGAATTATGTGGGTAATTAAAATTCAGGAGCTAGTAATAAATTTAAAATTTTAATCCTTAATAAAGGTTCAATATATAATTACAAAATTAATTTGGTTAATTTATAATTCACAAAACCAGAAACCTAGTTGGACTATATAAGACTACATGTGTACTAATATAAAGCAAGAAAAAAAATAGGTGAAAAAAAAGTTCAGTCGCTCTTAGAATTAGGCTCTGTTCTTTTCGACTGATAAGTAAGTGGGCTGAACTGAACTGAACTGAACTGAATGGAACTGAACTGAACTGAACTGAACTGAAAAGACTGAAACTGAACTGAACTGAAACTGAAAAGATTGAAACTGAATATTGAATTATTAATTATTACGTTTTATTAATAATATTAATAATTAATATTATTAATTAATAATTAATAATATTAATGGTTAATAATTAATATTATTAATGATTAATATTATTATTAATATTAATCATTAATATTATTAATAACATTATTAATAACTAATATTATTAATAATATTATTAATATTAATTCATTAAAGTTAGTAGTAGTGATTATTTACTTTAATTTTTTTAAGTTACAAGTAAAAAAATAATTCATGAAAAATAAAACCCTTAGTAATTGAGAAGTTCACACAAACATAAATATTCACTACGCATGGCTTGAGTCAAAAATCTAATTTAATAAATATTCGCACAAACATTGCAAATACTAGCCGTACTCTCTCCCATAATACATAATACTTACATGGCCTGATGTGAGCACGGGATTTTGCTCGACCTCGATGATGAAAGTTTATTTGGCTAGCTTTTATATATGAATTTCTATATGTACA
>CAOJBI010361869.1:0-13994 GCA_948277035.1 Euphorbia corollata
AAAATCGATAAAGTCCAACCCGTTTGAGAAACTATCCAGATCGAGATGTGTAGCAGCAGATCTATGATTGAAGATAACAATCTCGCAGCGAAAGAGGAAAAGAACAAATGCAAATTATTTAAACAAAATAACAAAAAAAACATGAAAAATAAAACCTGGATATGAGGAGGAAGAACACTCATCGAAGGAGTGTTCTTCCTCCTCTAATTTGATACAGAAGAGGAAGAACCAGCAAGATGCAGAGCAGAGTTTAGAGAGAAGCTTTAACTTCTCTCTCTAACTATCTTTTCAAATATTGCCAAGTAGTATATAACTTTTATTATATAAATTATGGATCAGTCTTAGTACAATCAACTAAGGAGGAGTTTCGCTATCATAATCCATTGAATTGTCGCAAACCGAATTAGTTGGTATTCAATGTGATGTTTGGAAATTGGTTACCAAAATCTAAGATTTTACATTAATAGTTGACGTGATTTGGAGTTTGAGTTACGATAAATATACTTGTTTTGTTTGTGTATTTGTTTTTGGATGGTTGTTAACTTGTTATTCTGTTCTGGAAAATTATTTTTCTTGGCTCAAATAGCTAGAATTGCTACCAAGTACCGAAAAACGATGTCAGAGCTTAAGAGCAAGTCAAACAATTTTACATTCCTTAAATTTCATTTTGTAAGATCTATAATGTTTCTTCTATAACCATCTTTTATTTTCCATTCCCCAGATCACATTCATTTTAAAGTAACAATATTTTATTATCAAACTAAAAAAATTAAAAAAAAATTAAAAATAATAAAAGAAAAAAAATATTATTTTAATCTATTTTATAAAAGATAATATTATTTTAAATGGGAAAATGGGAAGTGGACTGGGGGACCTTCCCACTAGAGTTAAGTATTTATGCCCAGGTTTTTAACGGTGATTCGATGGGCCGGGAGGGCAGCCCATTTAGTTTAGGGCCCCGATTTTGTTATTTTAATTTTATTAATTTCTTTTTAAAAAAATATTAATTTAAAACTACGTCAATGAGAACCTAAATGAAATTAGTACTTTCAACATATCAGTCAATATGAAATGGTCCCCTGTAAAAAATATTAATTCTTTACGGTGAATTAGGTACATAAGTAGAGATGATAAATTTTCTATGATTTAGTTTTAGAGAAAATGTAATCATTTTGGGTGTTTAGGTTTTCATTCATATATTCGGATGTTTTTACATTTTTGGACTTAGGAAAAACAATAACTTCTTTTGAATTTTTTTTATTATATATCAATAAAATAATATAACTGATTTGTGAATAAAAATGACAATTAAGTGATTAACAATACCAAACTAATGGCGAGGAAAATGCATCAGTTTAAACTATTTAAATTTCAATGCACATTATGTATTATAGATTGCTAAAAGAAATAAATCATGTCTTTTAATTGAAAAATTGTAACAAATTTATTTTGTTTCTAATATTTAAATAGCAAGAAGCGTATGTGTGCTTGATGGTCGCACCACCACCAGCCAACCTCAAGGCCGCCACCTTGCATATAACCATGAATATGAGGGGCGGATCTATAACCAAGTCCGTGGTGGCAATAGCCCCCTGAATTTGAATAACTAGTATGCATAGGAGTAATATTATGGTTGCCGGAAACACGTGGTTCAGATGGTCGGGTAGTTGTCTAACATATTTGATGGCCTGGGTTTAGCTAGTAGAATTTTTTATTAGTCTTTTGCTGAATTGAATTCTTCGTTTGTTGAGATGTTGTGGTACTTTAGCATAATTTGGTGCAATTTCTTCTTATGATCCTCTTATGCTAATGCTTTCTATTATGTATTCGAATTCCTGAACTAAAACTTAAATGTTAGTTTTTCAATTCAAATTACTCAGAATTTCGAATTGTATTCATTAGTTGTATTTTTGTTCTCAGATGATAAAATTCTGACACAATGCTTAAATCTAGACATTAGAACTCGTGGGATCGGTTGTTAACGTGTGTTAGGGTAAGATGTATACGATTTATCCCTTGGGATAAACCAATCTTTTTGCATGATGTTTCGTGTATCGAATTGGCCTAGGAGTAATTTTCAGGAGAAGTGAACATGAGTAGAGAAAAGAGCTTGGGAATGTACATCTTATTTGCAGGAGTAATCAAACAAGAGAAAAAAAATCCCATTTAAAGAGTGAGGACTTGTCCTCCTTTTGTTTTACTTTCTAATATTAATATAACGCTAATTTTGGATCAAGAATACTGAATTTGATTTCAAATTCCTTTATTGAGAAAAAGCCACCCAGTAAGTGGTCGATTTAAAAAAATATAAAGAAACTTGTGGCAAAGACAAATATTTTCACTACTACTGTCCAATTTTTTCAGTGAATGAAATATTAATCAACATTTTGTGCGTACATTTAAACCATCAAAACGTGGGATTTCACGAGGTTTTCCAAATAAAACAAGAATTGGAAATCTGAACCAAAAAAAGAAAGAAAATTTGAGAAGAGTTTCTGGACTGATCCTCTGGAGTAGAGAAATGCAATTCCATAATTGGATAAAGAAATGAGTACCAGTAATTGGATTGGTTGCATTATGACAGACCAAAATGCAGAAAGAGCAACGCATGGGTCCCTTTGAGTATTTCCTCATCTGAAATCCGGGGTCGGCAGGCACATCAGAGCACACCGAAAAACATCTCGAGTCCGTCAACACCCAACCCTTTGAAATTGCAAAGATTTGGGAGGTTTGCTTTCAACAATATAGAAGACAGGAGAAGAAAGGGAAAAAGTAAAAAGATGACATCTTACACGATTCAAGCCCTGTTTCTGTTCTTCACTTTGATCAATTACTTATTCAAGCTAGTGGTAAAAGAGGCTACACTTCTCTCAACTGCTGAAAGCTTGCTTTGTTTTAATATCCAATTTAATCTATGTTCAATAGGGGACACTACTATTCGGAGGAAATTATCTTCAAGACTTGAAGATTGCATTCCCTTATCGACCTTTACCGATGAGAATTCTTAAGACTATGTCAGGACTCAAAGATGACAGAAGAAACATGTTAACATTGGGAGAAAAAGTAGAGTCCTATAGAACAGCGTCTCAAGAGGCTGGGTGATATTTGCAGGCAGCTCGGTGGAATTGGAAATTCAATGTTGTTGAAGATATTTCTGCTGATTTTGGGTCAGTTGTTACAAGAACTTGTAGATCAACTTTCTCACTTAACTGTTCATTAGCATCAAAATGTCCAACTTCTGTCTTTGTATGAACCATAAATATAAAATATTAAACATAGTAAAATTTCTATATCAGCATTTAGAATTTATTTTTATTTCAATCTATTCTGGACATTAGACTTCAATTAGGAGATGGGTTATCTTCCAAAACAACAATAAATGAGCACTTTCTAAGTTAAAACAGGAGAGAAGCTAATGATTGAATGAGTGGAATCCAAATGTGAAAAGCAAACCACCCTGTCATATTTGCCTGTTGCATAGCCGGCTATTTTTGGTGTTTACTAACCAAAGTATTCTCAATGTCTAATATTTAAATATTAATGGCTTGCTAAACAAGAAGTTCAAAAAAATCCGGCTGCTGTCATCATCAGGCACCTATTTAGAACATGTTTGTGGATCAATTCTATTCTGAGCTAAAACCAAAAGTTGGTTGTAATAGACAAGCTAAAACCTGGTCAGCCGGCAAACAAGGAGAATGTAGTTTCTTAAAATATATAATAATAATAATATTAAGAAAAGAAATCATAATCAGATAGATAGTATAGCACATTTAGGTAGAGAAACATTTTATGTTTTTGCATTCTGAATCAGCAAGCAAGAGGAAGAAAACCATGGCAATCTGAGTATTGGATTTTACAGCTTTATTTTAGTGCTCATCCCACTAGTTAGAAAGTAGAATTAATAAGATAAAGTTGCAGGATTACCTTTTTCTTAGTGCTCCACAAACAATCTCCCTTATTTGACATTTGAGGAGTGGAGCCAACCCAGCTTTCACCTTTCAAATGCCGAAAGTATTTGGCAGAGCAAACCAGTGAAAAGCTTGGAATGAAGTTATGCACAAGTAAAGCAGAAATAGGAGTACTGAAATTTATTGCATAGTTTTTATCAAGTAAATTATGTAACAGTTTTTGGTACATGTAATGTTTACATAGCCTACACAAATTAAAAAAAAATTAAAATTAATAATATTTCAATAATAATAATAATCCGACAAATAGACCTCTTGGAGTAAAGAAGCCAAGACTCAGCTGCAACCAGCTCCTGCACTTTCTGCAACACAAGAATATGCTAGATCATCTTTTCTTTTTTCCTTGGGTAGAAGAATATGCTTTCGATCATCTTTTCTTTTTTCCTTGGGTAGAAGAATATGCTTTTGATCATCTATCTTCTTATGAAGAATTACAACAAATAGAAAAAGAATACATCATGCAATCTTATAACCTAATACTTCCTTTAAGCAGGTGTTCTTCATCCTGCTTAATTTATCTGTTTCATACTCTCGTGACCTTTTTTTCGTTTCTTTTCCTAGATATATGTTGAAGCTAACCGTTTTTTTTTTTTTTAAAAAAAGGAAAGCAAATAACAAGTTAACGAGTTATTAGGAGTTAAGCCACTATCTGCTCCTGTTCCATGTACAATTGCTCCAACCAAGCAGGTATAGCTTCTGAACCTCCAACATTGACATGGCATTGTTGTTGTTGCTCTTCGAAACCCATCTGAGCATGGTTCTGGGGAGCATCCTTCACCAGGGATTGAACCCATGTTACATCTGGTTCATCAAGAGCTGCTGCTGGCATAGAGGATGCAACTGCAGCTGCTGTGATACTGCTATTGCTTCGAATGCCAAAAGATGCAGACTTGCAAAGCTTATTAAGCTCTTCGCCTTCGACACCCCAGTCTAGTTTTCCATCAGGGGAAGCCCAATCTGAAAGGCTTGAATGCATTAAGCGTGGAGATGTAGTTGGTGAAAATAAACCAGATTGACGGTGGTTGACAGCTGTTCGCTCAATAAAGCTCTGGCTCCTCTTTGCAAAGGCAGCAGACCTAGAACTCAAACCTATTGCTCCAGATGGATCCATTGCGAAGTTTGATCTTGGAGAGGAAGAGAAGTTGGTAGGGTAGCTCGAGCGAAGCTGTTGAGTCATGTTATGACGCATTTGCATAGATTTTGGAGACTGCAATTGAGTTGCAGTAATATCCACTGAGAGACCCTGAAACTGAGGCAAAATTGTGTGGTCAATAGATCCAAAAATATCTTCAAGGTTAGTAGGCCTCACTCTAATCCTATTCAGCTCCCCAGACAAACCATTGTTCCACCTGGAAGGTGAGGAAAGACCAGATATCTCATCAATCAATTGTTGTTGACGATGGCGATTCTCAAGCCCAATCAACTCCATGTCTAACTCCATATCTCTTGCATGCAGAGCAGATTTCAATCGGCTACCAGGAAGCTGCAAAGCAGGAGGTATGATGGTAGACTGGTTTGGCCATCCAGATATAGGAGACAGCGATCCAGAGGGACTCATTGGCGGGGTTGATGTGGGCGGTATCATGACAGATGGCGAGCCAAGGGCAAGGGGGCTGGTAGAACTCATGTCGAGAGCTGAACCATTGGCTGAGAAGGATCGAGGTGACGGCACAGCCGAACCTGTTGAAGCATACAAAGGACGAAGCTCTTCAGGTTTGTGAGCAAAGAAACAAACCCTCCTCGTGCAATTCGTCTCATCTTTGCAGAGACGTGTTCTATACTGGGCAGGGTGAAGCCAGCACTCAAAAATACCATGTGCGTATTCACAAGCATCCCCTTGCCTACATGACCCCTTTCTAAACTCGGGGCATGGGACACAGCTATAGTGATACTTCCTTGGATCACGCCGCCTTGCATTCTCACCAGGGTGTACAAATGGGCACTCAGTCCAATCGTGTGAATATGCTCTTGAGCAAGGCTTGACTTTAAACGTAAACATTCTGAACTCATCAGTACCATATATCCCGTTCTTGATATCTGGCAGGGTAAGATCCACAGGATACTCTTTCTTCTCCGCTCCATCTTTTGATGTTCGAGGTGTTGAGACTTCTTGGTGTTCTTGGACATCTATATCAATAGGAAACTGATCGGCCAAAACACAAGCTTCATCACTAGTGCTACCATCCTTTAGCATGGCCTCCAGCACCTTCCTTTTCGAGTAAAAACAAGAACTAACTGGGGCAATCAAATCAGCAGCTTGATTCCCATGAGCATCGACAGCATTCAGATCAGCAGAAGCATCAAGCAAGATCTTGATAACCTCGAGAGAAGAAGCAGAACCACCTGCAGCAGCACAATGAAGAGCGGTAGCCCCATCAGAACCAGATTTCCTATTAACATCGACTTGCCCTCTTTCCAAGATATAATTCAACACATCCTTGCTTCCGAACAAGGCTGCAATCATAAGAGGAGTCCTCTCCTCAAAACCCATCCTTTTTGAGCCAATCATCCTACCATACCACAGCCCAGGTTTGTCAATATCACAGCCTTCTTCTTCAATTGCTCTTTTAAAACCAATCAGATCATCCAAGGCAGATAATTCAAGCAACAGGGGGATATGATAGCACATCCCATCTTGTTTTTGAAATTCATCCTCCATTATTAGACCAGTATGGGTTGGTTTCCTCTTTGGCCCACTGCACATTGAAATATCCCTCTTAGAAGGTCTCGTCGGTTCTACAACCAAGACGAACATTCAGAAAACAGTACAGCAAGCATTAAGTGATTGAATCAAAGGATAAGTTTATAAAAAACGGGTTAGAACATCAAATTGACAGCATATGACATAAGTACTCCGTACAACTGAAAAAAAAAACTTTCTGTAGAAAAGTAGTACCATTATAAATTTCAAATAAGGCATAAATTTGGAGATGAGTTTTATGCCTCAAAACAAGCAACCAGATATCAAGATTTTGAGTACTAAAACAAATATGCAGAAACAGAAATTAGTTAATAATCCTAAAACAAACATAACTGCGCCATCTAAACCGCCGTTTTCCTGAGTCCCGATGATTATTATTAACAACACAAAAACTAAATTATCGTGTTGAAAAACCAAAAATTCACAGCTTTTGAAGAAACAAACCTAACGAATTACTCAACATACAAACGAAACCAGTTATAATAAAGAAATTACTCAATAAACACCGAATGATCGAAAAGAACATACCGTTAAAAGCAGAGAAGAGAGCAGGAAACAAATAAATTGGTATTCCCTCCTTCATAAACAAACACAAAACTAGAGCTAGAGAGAAGGAAAAGAAGACTTCAGGCTGCTCTCTTTTAATGGCTTCTGTTTAGGGGGGGTGGGGGTCAAAAAGACGACCCTACGGTGGCTGCTCCTATCAAGTCATTTTTTTTCTTTTTTTTTTTTTAATATCAGACTTTAGTTAAAAATTTGAAACATTTTTTTTTATTTCTCCACTGGACGACAAAATATATATCAGAAAAATGAAACCTAAACTCAAATGCAAATGAAATGAAATGTAAATGGAAAGAGAAACGAATTTTGCATTTGATAATGGGGCCCACTACTTTCCCTTAATATCTGATCGTCTTCGAATATTGAGAGGACACGTGTTGATTGCTCTGGTCATTTGAAGTGTAAAAGTAAGGTAATACAAATAATCTCGTTAAAAATAAAAAAATTTCATTATTTTTTTATCATCATTAATTTAATTATGATATAAGATTTTCTAAACTAAAATCATCATAATTTATATCGTAAAAGTAAGTGTATATTTGATATGTGTGGTGATGTGAACGAATTTTATAATATTTCATTAAATATGGAATTCCTCTAATTTATATGTCTAAATACGTATTCATACTCCTTTTACATTTTAAAGAATCTATTTTTCTTAAAAATGAAGGGATTTTATAAAAGTAAACCGAACAATCTTATCAATAAAATAGGCATTTACCATAGAAATTGATTCATGTAGTAATGAATTTTATAAAGAAGGACTATTATTTTAGGTAAAATACGTAAATATCCATTTAACTTGGTAACGAAAGCCGAATGACATCCTAAATTTTTAAAAGTTTCCAGCCAATCATTCGTATTTGATAAAAATACATCAGTTTAGCCATTTTAATGTCACATGTCGATTTCTAATTATAGACAGAAAAATCAGAAAATGACATCATTGAACAATCAAACTAACTAGATTTTGACACATAATATTTAGCAAAATGGTTTATTTTTGCCAAATCAAAATAGTAGCTAGTCTTTTATAAGCTAATAATGATATTCCACTTTTTCATTATCAAGCTAAAAGAATGATTATGCATAACACTCTGGTGTTTTTAATTTATTTTGAAATTATAACGTTTGATTACAAAATTTAAGATGAAATAAAAAAAATTACAAACAGCATGAAAAACCTAATAACAATGGCTAACATTAACATTAAGAACAAAAACTAAGCAAACTCATTATTTTCCCCAAAGATGACTGTATCGAGATTCCGGATTATCACGCTTTACGCGTTTTTGTCATATGGAGGATGACGTGGACGTAGCTTCACCGTCATCCCCTTATTTTATATAAGAGAAAAAACTGTTCAAATTATTTCATTGGTTACTGAGTTTTGTTAGCATTACGGGCTGTCAGAAATCGATAGATCACAAGTAATTGTAGCCGCTTACACATACTGAGAAATTTCTCGGTTGTCATTTTTTGTGAAATGAATGCGCTGTTAAAGTAGTAAAGCTTATTTGGATATCTGTGCTGAATGCGCACTTTGAAACTATCGACCAATTGGAGCATTCGATGTTGATGCTTTCTAGAAAGGTCTGTCTGTCTAGTTTTGAATTATTTTTTGTAGTATTATAAAAGATATGCATTATTATTTTATCGAAAAGAAGCTTGTCATACCGGTTTATTTTTGGGATTGTTTTTTCGAAAGTCATTTTTAATTTTAATGGGTGTTGTTTCAAAAAACTTACGAAAATCAATATTAGTGTCAAAAATTAAAATTTTTATCCAATATAAAAATATATTGTAATATCAAAAATTTGTAAATATAATTTTTCGTTACGATGCCGTTAAAAATAATCTGAAACATCCTTTAACATATTAATGAGTATTTTGGTAAATTGCACGACATTTCATTTACCATCTTTCGGAATCAATTTGGATGACAAAACAGATACCACAAAACCAACAACTGAATCTTTTTAAATTTTAAGAAACAACCGGAAAAACAATTTTTTAACTTTCTTGTCATTCCATTTATTGACAAATTGATATTACTATAGTAAAACCAATTAACTAATTACATTCCACGTTAGAAAGGGGAACTACTCGAATACGTAGTGTGTGGAGAATTTGTCAATTTGATTCACATTTTATCAATTATTTACAAAATTTCATGACAAGAAATATTTTAACATAAATGTTATATTTAAGTTTCATATTTACATTTATACTTTCCATTTTAAAATATATTTCAAATTTATTTTTTTTTTAATTTACATGCCTTGTTTTTCATTTAATTCTCGAACCGTTCATTTTTTTAACATACCACTTCAAAAAATTTTATTTGTCTCATTTTTATCTTCGAAATGTCATCCATTGTAATGTTACACATATATAGAAGTCTAATAGATGTTTATTAGAAGCCATAAAATTTGTTAGAAATTTGTTCGATCTTTTGTTAGATGTCTATTAAAAATCATTTATCTAACGAAATACATGTATATTTTAATGTTCGAAACTTATATAGTAGATATCTAATATGAATTTAGCAAATGTGTTAAATATGTATAGTGACTAATATAAATATGAACATTTTATAGGTTCTAATACCTTTCTTTAAACTGCGAAATATCATAATGGGTGCCGTTTCGAAGATAAAAATGAGACGAAAAAAAATTCTAATACGTTATGTAAAAAAAATTAACGATTTGAGAGACAAATGAAAAATGAAGTAAAAAATTTACAGAAAATGTTGTTATATGTGATAGAAGGTATAAATGTAAATATAAAATTTAAAATAATATTTGTATTATTAGGTATTTATTTGATTTGTTTATAACATTTTATATTTTTATATAAAATGTCTCTTTGTGTGATGGTTTGAGCTAGACACATGTGTAGATTGGGCCGAATTCAGTGAAAACTTTATCGGATTTCATATAAAAATGTTCGTCACCTAAAATGGACATTTTAGGGCTCTTACAATAAGATAAAATAATATATTTCAGGTCATATCACCATATAATTTTGTACGAAATCTTAATTTCAGCTTTATATTTTTCTTTTTTTACGATTAACTTGTTTCTCCTTTTCCCTATCTTCTCCTATTTTCCCTTGCATTTTTTTTTTCCTTCCAAAGCCAACCACTGTGAAACCGTTCTTTGATCGCTTCCTCGTCTACCAATTTTGATATCTTCTCGTTTTTTTCTACTCATGGTTTCCTTCTTTCCAAGGCGATTGACACATTTGCCTCCTTCTTCGAGTCTCGGTCATCCTCTAGGAATCGCTAGACATATGTTTATGCTTTTGATATGGTTTTACCAACGAGAAACAACAATTAGCAGGGAAATTGATAATGGAAGAAGGAGGAGGAGTTCAGTTGATGATGAAATTTATCAAGGAAAAAGGAAGGACAAGAAAATGCTGTTAAAACAATTGGTCGCTAGGCCATCCAAAGAGCTTAGAATATAAGAATCAAGTTTCCAATGCTTTTGATCGGATTGATTTGCTTTATTCATTTTCTTAATACTTATACTTTTGTCTATTTTTGAATTTAGCTTTACAGTTTTATATTTTGTTCTCACCAATTTCAAAATGTTTGTTTTGCTAATTAATTTATTGAATTGAGATGTAATTTTTGAAGTTTTGAGTGTTTAATGTGTTTGGGAGTATGAGATGAAATTATAACTGAATTGCTACGCGCCGCTCCTTTTTCTTCGCGTCGCCCATTTTTTCTATTACTTTCTCGTTTTGCCTCTCAACCAAATTTAAAAGAAAAAACCTCCTTCAAACCCTCATTTCAAACATTTCACACTTCCAACTCTCATGGACAAAAAACGGGGAAAGGAGCCGGTGACATACCGGGTGTGTTTATTTTTTTTTCAAAAATTCCGACCGGGTTAATATTTTTCCGGCCAGTAACGTTTTTCCGGCGATTGGCTGGAAAATCGGACAAAGCAGCAGATCTGCTGCATCGTCCGCCAGAAACGAAGTAGCAGCCGCTGCTTCGTCGTTTGGCCGGCCAAACAATGGTCGGCCATTGTTTCGTTAACAATTGCTTGGCCGACCGATTTGGCCAGCCAACATTTAAATTTGCCGGCCAGTTTGGCCGGCCAATTTAAATTATGGCCGGCCAGGCCAAAATTGACCGGAATTTCATTCCGACGATGAAATTCCGGTCAGATTTATATAATTTTTAAAAAAATTTATATTTTAATTTAATTTATTAAATGTTATTTTTATTTTTTAGTTAGTTAGATTTTTTTAAAAAAATCGTTAAGATTATAAGTTAGACTAAAATTAGAAAAAATCCAGTTACCTAGGTTTTTTTAAAAAAATTGTTACAATAATAAGTTAGATTGGAATTAGGATTTGAGTTATAAATATAATTAATTTAGTTCGTTAGAATTTAATGTTACTTGGTTGGAATATAATTTAGTTAGTTAGAATTTTTTTACGTTAGAAAAAATAGTTTATTTCATAAACTTGTGAATATTTGTTACATATTTTTTTAAAATTTTTGTGAATATTTATTATACTTTAATGATGAAAACAGGCTCCAGGAAAAGGGAAATGTATGGCTACGTTACAGCAAACGATGAATCCAGACAGGCGTAACGTAGCAGTTCGAGGTGTCATTACGTCTACGAGGCGACGGAGGCAGCGGACAGCGGTGGATGATGTTGCAGATACTGTCCCTATCAATGATGATCCCATGCTCGGAGCAAGTCCACATGTTTTTAATGCCGCTGACTATGAGTTACATGAAGAATTTGCTGATTCAGAGAGATATATAAGTGAGGAGGAAATGAACGTTGCTGATGACGTGGAGGAGGAGACGCGCGTGGAGAGGAGACGGCGTCATGGAAAATTTATAGCGGGGAGTTCTTCGAGTGGTCGGTCCCAGACCAGTAGAGAGAATGAGGGGATTTGGAGAGTGACCGGTCCTGTACCCGGTGGATCGTTTATAGCTGACACGATCCCGAGTTTTTAGGGACATGTCGCATCTCGGATTTGGGAGGGTCAGACGAGAGACTATTTAAAGTGCCATAACAGAACGTCATGGTTCAAAGAACTCAGAGTTTGGTTTGATGGTTTGGATGGGAGAGCAAGGGATATTTTTGACAGGACTAGGCTGACCCACTTGCCCTTCATTATGTATGACCACATTGACGCAGATTTGATTTCTGCTTTTGTTGAGCGGTGGCAGCCAGATACGAATTCGTTCCACCTGCCATTCGGGGAGATGACTATTATGATGCTTGATGTGAGCTATATTTTACGCATTCCTGTTGATGGATTGATAATTGAGGAGGATGACAGTAC
The DNA here is from genome assembly GCA_948277035.1 of Euphorbia corollata. Lineage (NCBI taxonomy): Eukaryota > Viridiplantae > Streptophyta > Magnoliopsida > Malpighiales > Euphorbiaceae > Euphorbia > Euphorbia corollata. Next base: position 12,556 of record CAOJBI010361869.1, read on the forward strand.
TGAGGACATGAAGAACGTAGTGATGGAGATGCTTGCGGTTGGAGAAGAAACAGTGAACGATATATGGCTTCACTGTGGGGTTCAAGCAAAGATAGTGGCGCAGAGATGTCGTGATGGCCAGCGACCAGTCCATGCAAAGCTTGCAAGTTGGATGTGGTTGATGTTTGCAGGAACCCTGTTTGTAGATAAGAGTGGCAATCAGATTCGGCCCTCTTGTGCTTTGGATGTGAAGGATCAGATGAATAAAGTACATGGATATGCATGGGGTGCATCTACATTGGCATACTTGTATCGCCAGCTTGGTCAGGCTAGTCGAGGTGATTGCAGGCAGATTAGTGGATGTTTGACTCTTCTCCAAGCTTGGATATACGAGTACTTTCCTTGCTTTTGACCCCATACGCGGTTTTCCATTGAGGAGGGACAGGCTAGAGCGTTGATGTGGGCACCACGTGCAGAGTCCAAGGGTGCCCGTTTGGATGCTATACGTATGCTGATCGATCAGATGACATCAGCAGAGGTATAAAAATGTTCTTGTTTTATCCAAAATGTGTGTATTCTCGTTGCTTTGAATGTGTAAATGTTGCAGGTGAGGTGGCTGCCCTATGATTCTGATCTTAGTCAGGCTGTTAGGTGGACCTTGTACACAAGCTGGATACAACATCGTGATATTATTGAGCCTTACATGCCTTGGAGAGTGTTGAGACAGTTAGGTTATGTACAGACCACCCCGATGCCCAGCTACAGACCACAGAAAGCATGCAGGGCGTGGAACAACATCCGGTACAAGATTGAGCATCCATTGTGCATCGCCAAGGATGCGTGGCTTACTTTCCCGATCTCCAGCTGTATGTCAGTCACACATTTTCAGCTTGCTAATCAAGACCCATCTGCTTGTACTGATGACTACCTGAGGTGGTATGAGCAGCATTCTCATCCGTATCTGCTCAACATGCAGCGGCATGATGTATCACAGCCTCGTTCCAACAGTAACTACGTAAGTAATTTATTTCACGTACGAGTTATTTAATTTTTTCCTTCATTAGATAATAAATATTTTTTAATGTTACTTATGTTTTTGTAGTGGGTGAACCGATTTGCGGACGGATACAAAGATACGATTATGCTACTGGGCACTAGGGGGCTTCAAGAGGACATGAACCAGATGAGTTCTAAATTCGAAGGGTTAATGAAGGAGTGGAATGAAGCATAGTAGCATAGTGTCTATTTCATGTTTGGACTTTGTTTAATTGCATATGTTTAAAAACTGTTTTCTGAATGTTGATGAATGTTTAAGAATTGTTTTCAGAATGTTGATGAATGTTTAAGAACTGTTTTCTGAATGTTGATGAATGTTTAAGATACACTTTCAGAGACATTCAACAATTACGGCTACTATAAGGTGGACAAACAAATTCAATCCCAATAAATAAAGATAAAGT
>CAOJBI010362072.1:0-11521 GCA_948277035.1 Euphorbia corollata
TTTTTTGTGACAACCTTTTTATATTGTCACAAAAATAATTGTTGTGACAACAAAATATTAATTGTCATATTTAAAAAATTATAGGTTACGACTTAAGTTGTCACTGAAAACTATTAGTTTCAATGGTAAATTATTGTCACAAAATATCTATTATACGTGACAACTTTACAACCAAAATTTCAAAAAGTAAATATTTGTGACGGTAAAATTTTTATTGTCATAAAAAATGGCTTTCTGTGACAACAATTTTAGTGACAGGAAATTTATTATCACAGAAACTCTGTTTCTTGTAGTGTAGCTATGACTTATTTTTGTGTTACTATTGCAATCACATACTTAGTTAACCAAATTTATAAACACACACACATATAACAAATATATGAGATATAACATAATTATGAAACAAAGAAAAAATTTATTAATTTCATAAACTTTTTACACTATTAACGTAATATTATATGGGGCTAATTGTTTTTACCACATATATATGACATCTAACAATAAGGGCATCCAACTTGGCTTCATTAATAAGCATTTGGGAAAGCATACAAATTGATGTGTGAAGGATAAACGTAGTCTACTTATATGTGACATTCATTCAAATTTCTTTCAAATCAAGATAGTTTATTTACCAAAACTATACCTGAAAACAATTGGCAAAAAATTTATTTGTCCTATTTGGTTTGAGGATTAAGAGCTATCATTAATTATATTCTTTTCAAATAGCACAATCTCCATCAAGATTTAAGTATACTTTCAATTAAAATGGGATAAAAAAAAAGGGCGGCAGAGCACGTAGGGTGAGTTAGCCAAAGAGGTTGCTTTGCTTATAATACAATATACATTACATTCTCACGTCTCTATCTATTTTTGTATTTTAATTTGTTTCCTATCTTATATATTTTATTGAAAAAAAAATATTTGCCAACATTATAAGTATATATAACAATACATGGAAATGTATGATGGAGTAAGAGAGAAATACGTAAGGAAGGGTCCAAGGAACCCATAAAAATAACCCATTCTATCTTTTTCAACATACAACCAAATCCATCTGTCTCCCTTTCTTGTTTGTCTTCATCTAATCCTAACTTTATACTTTACCATTTTAAATTAATTATTCCCAAATTTGCTACTTAACTACCATTTCCTTTGTAGTTTTTTTTACTGATGTATGGTTGCTTTGTTATCCATTATCATCATTAGATCATTAGTATAAAAAAATATATCCACAAATTCATTTTGTAATTTTATTTATAAAAAACAGAGTAACCATATAAAAACCAGAAATCACACCCACACACATTAAATATATAACACCAACAGTTGTTGGAGTTGACATTTCGGAGTCCTAGGCAAACAATGAAGAAAAGTAGCTTGCACCCTTCAATAAAATATATTTTGGGACAATAAAATAAAATATATAATTGACTAAACATATGAAATTATAATTAATTATGCTTAATATCTATGGGAAAAATGCAACTAAAAACAAATAAGGAAAAAAAACAATTTTATAATTTATCCTGTTATATCAGGTCTGTTAAAAAAAATTAGAGCATTCAATTTAAAAAAACTACAATAAAATTTATTTTAACAGATTAAAAAAATAAAAAAAGTGGACCCTTCTTAGATATGGGCAATGTGCAGTCGCACAGACGGCCAAGACCGTTTGAAAAAAGTAAAATTTTCGATTAAGAGTATTGTAAAATTTTTTTTAAAAAAAAAAAAGTCGTGGAGATGGAACCCTTTAATATGTTCAATTAGACTCGAATGTCTATTTAACTGGATTATTGAGACTAAAAAGTACATATTAATTAAAATGAAGTGTGTTTGTTGAAAAATTTTGTTTGCTTGTATGGAAAGGTTAGACCGGGAGATGTGTAGTCAAGGGAAGTACTTGTGATTGAAATCCAGTCATTGGATATATGGATAAAGGATAAACAAATATAATTTGACATTCGTCAACTGTTCAAATGTTTTTTATTCACTTCAATTAGCATCATTAATTCGTTTAATTTTGATTAGTATAGTTATATAGTTGGTACTTTAATTCCTAATTAATGTTTTGTTTGGTGGCACATCTGAAAGCCCCGTTAAACCTATATTAGCTTTCCACTTCTGATATTACTTTTCTAATAAGGAAAACAACTGGGTATACCACAAAATTCAGAGAAATGGGATATTCATCATCAATCATACTTGTGTTTTTTTAACAATCATTTTGTATTTTTAACTTGGCCATTAATTAAGTTTTACGATCCAAGAAATGTGATTATATTGTTTGGATATGTCAATGATTTAAACAGAAGTTTTTCTAAAATTTTATCACGCAAGAAGTTTAAAATTTCACATGAAAGAAAAAATATGGAATACGGTTTACTATTTATATTAGATCTAGGTCTAATGTAACAGCAGTTATGAAAAAAATGTTCTAATGTAATAGGAAGTGTTTCAAGTTCTTGCAAAAAAATCCGTTGTTCCTTTAATTATTAAAGTGACGTCGTAATTATCTCAACTTTCAAAAAGTGCACAATTATGCTCCTTAATGTCACGTGTCAACTTTTAGTTTGTTTGACACTTTAAAGATGTCATGTTTCTGATTTTGTCTCTCCATTCAGAAGCGCTGATATGTGACGTTCATGGAGCAAAGTGGTGCATTTTTTAAAGATGAGGTAGCTACAATATCACTTTGAAAGTTCAAGAAGGCAGCCGGTTGTTTGAGACATCTTGGGACACTTCCCGATACATTAAACCTTAAATCTATGGGAAAAAAAAATTTGTTATCCCCAAACTGGTGTCCCCTTCCATGTCTTTCTATTCATTATTTGACATGTAGCATATTTGGGGAAAAAATCTGCTGTCCCCAAATTGGTGTCCCCTTCAATGTCTCCCACTCAATTGTCGACATGTGTCATTTATTATTATTATTTTATTCTTTTTTAGTTTATCTTTCCTATTTTTTAGTTTCTCTCTCCTATAAATATGCTACATGTCAAATGATGAATGGAGAGACATTGAAGGGGACACCAATTTGGGGACAGCAGATTTTTTTCCGCATATTTGTAGGAAAGAAAAATTAAAAAGTAGGAAAGATAAACTCAAAAAGAATAAAATAATAATAATAAAATACACATGTCGACAATTGAATGAGAGAAATAAAAGATGATACCAATTCCGGGACATCAGATTTTTTTTCCAGATCTATCATAACTATTTATAATAATTCAACCACTCATTAAATAGTTATTTCATAAGATGTAGAATAGTACTTAAGAATAGTCATGATGAATCTAATCTAAATTTTCATCGTATATCACATTCATTCTTTCATTTTATTCTACGAAATAGTCATTCCGTAAACCATACGTCATATTATACTCTGAACTTCAAAAAAAAAAGTCTTTGATCATATCCCTAGACTATATAGAAGTTCAGCAATTCATCCCTTGAAGCTAACGTGATGTAGAACCAAAAGTGGTTTTATGGTTTTATTTATTCGAGTTGAGAGGTTATTAAATCCAAGAATAAAATTGATAGTTTTATTTAGAAGTATGGCTAATAGAAAACTTTGTAAATCCTTGGATTATAAAATTATTAGTGCCAAGTTTATACAGTTTGTTCTCCATTTTATTTTATGTCTCACATTCAATTTTTTTCGAATGACAGACCGGGAGAACCAAATTAACATTAGAGAGAAAATTAGAAATAAATAACACATAAAAACTGAACTGATAAAAAAAGGACAAATGGACGCGCAAAAGGAATAATATATTAGTCTCGTTTGGTAACGTTGTTACTGTTACGGTTGATGCTGTTGTTGTTATTTACTGTTACGATTTGCTGTTGTGGTTTATTGTTGCAGTTCGCTGTTGATACTATTAATTAATATATATTTAGTATTTTGTAAAATTATAATTTGTTGTTGCTGTTAAAGATGTTAAATGACTAAAATAGGTATGTATTAAACTAAAAAAATAAAAAAATATAAATAAAGTTATTTTGGATAGAAGTAATTTAAATATTAAAATGACTTTGTAAAATGTACATTTTTAATGATGTTTAAAAAGAAGATAAATTCCCTCTATAAAGCAAACTCAATCCATATTTTATATCTAATCAAACACTTCCAAATAGTTTATACATCATTTTCCTTGTTCGAAGAGACAAAGTTTTCAAATACCCACGTCATTTTTAACTAAAAATACTGAATACATCACAATAACAATCACACAATTTAAAGTACATAGTTACTGCAAACGTATGTTGCTACAATCATTTAATTTCTACCTCCCTATCTTAATATATGTTATTTTAGGATATTAAATTTTTCATACTAAATTTCTTTTTAAATATCTATCATTTTCAAATTTAAATGTAATAATTTTAATATTTTTTTATTTTATTCTGTTAATGATAAAATTGTAAAATATCTAATCATTTTATAAAAGAATAAAAGTCAATAAAGATATATAAATATTTTTTATTATCTGCCTTAAAAAGATAGAAAATAAAAAAATGAGGGAATTACATTTTTATCTAATAATGTGAAACAAGTTTATATATCTGAAATGCAGTAATTATTAAAATGTTTCCATTGAAAATAGTGTCCTCTTTTAGTATTTGGTATTTACATATAACTTTTATATTTTGTAAAAGTTACTATACATAATATTATTATTAAGATCTCAACATGTTAAATAAAAGGTCAAGATGTAATTAAAAAAAATTAGAAGCCCTAATTCAAAAATAAAAAAAAAATTTGAGAAATGAATTAGAGAGTAGCTAGTTTTTTAAAATTTGAAAGATACCTTATCGTTTTGTTTGAGTGATGTTAGGTTAACAATCTTTATATCTACGAGTTAACAAATTAAAGTGGGTATAATTATTGATTAATGCGTGTCAATATATTTTTATTATAAATGTCAAACCCTGCATCAACATAAGATAATTTACGAATGAAAATTAGTCTGAGTTAAAAAAAAAAAACTTAGAATATCACATATCAAAGCAAAACACTTGTAAAAATTGAATTTTACACCGTCCATTGAGCTTCTTTATGTAATGAATTTCAGTTGAAAGGTAAAATTATGGGAGATTATCATACAAAATTACTTATTAATTCCTTTGATTTAGCAATTAAGAGTGGATGTAACCTTAATCAACAAACTAATTTATATTTAAAAAAATCAAAATAACTAAATTGTTTTCACTAACCTAACATAGCAACAACTTCCAAGAACATAATGCTTTTCTTTCTCTTGAATTTCCTTAGCTAATTAATTGCTACCTTTTTTATTTCCATTCAATTATTCATATCTAACAGCAGCTAACTTTATTCCCGAATATAGTCATGAAATTACTAATCAAGTTAATTTTATGTTTGAGCTCAATTTGGAAAACTTTTCAGAAAAATTATTTATTTCCCTTGGACTAGAATATTTTATTTTAGTGTTTATACTTTAATTATCAATTAATATGTTCTTTTGGCTAATAATTTTTTAATTAAAACATTGGATTCAATAGATTGAATATGTAAAAGATTTCAGTATTGATTAAAAGTATATGTATCCACCCTCGGTTCTTTTCTCAATTGTTTCTTTAGACTTTTCATCATATTTCTTTTTAATTGTATATTTTGACTATCAAAAATATTTTAATATAGAATATAAAGAATAAATAAGCCATTTTAATAGTGTAATAAATTTTTTATTAATATTGATGATTATGTTAAATGGAAAAATAAAAAGGAATAAAAGAGTAGAAACGATATGACCCGGAGTTGGAATTTTAGAAGGGAATAGAATTTAATTTGAGATGAATATATTTTTTAGGTAGGGAAAATTGATATATAAGTTACATAAGTTTTTATATATTAAGAAATGTATAATTTAGTAACAATATGGTGTCAACCTATACCAAAAGATGTTTCTTTTCTTTCTTTCTCTCTTCTCCATATAAAAAAACTTCTATTTCTAAGATATCAAATAAACAAATTAAGATTGTTGTATATATAATTTTCATCTGTGACTGCTCAACTTCAGTTCCTTAATTTATTTGCAAGAAACAAAGATTGTTGTTCCCCTTGTATATGGTACGCTTACTATAATTTTCCGTTTATTTAGTTATTTCTATAATATCAAAACTGGAAAATATCAAAAGAGCAGCAATAAACAATGGCGAGATTTGAGGCTAGGCATAGATTATCTTCTTCAATGTCAGTTTCTTATTCTACTCGCATTTCATTTTATTCATTTTGGAGTTTAATCATATATTTTATGCGATATAAACTACAGAGAAGACATGTACAAGAAAAGAGCACAAAGAAACAAAGTGAAAGGTGAAGAAAGGCCATTTTACAATGGAATTCATGGCTGCAATAAGTTTGTGTTCTTCAAGCTTGCCTTTCTTCTTGTTGTTCTTTGTGGCGTATTCTTTACTCTTCTGCATCAACCACGTGTTGACCATCTCCATTCCCCTTCAAGGTACATTTCACATTTCTTTATATTTCTTGTTTTCGATTTCGAAAAGCCGAATGCATTTTTCCGGCTGAACTTACCAGAATTCTGGTTTTAAGCATAAACTTGACAAATAAAATGACCAATTAATTTGCATAAAACTGTTGTATTAGCCATCTCAACTTGGGTACGTATATGGCATGTAACAAATCAAAAGTTACCACGGGCAAAAATAAGGAGCAACATTGTGCATTTTGGTCAAATTTAGATGGAAATTGAAAATTTTTTCCATTATCATTTTTGTATTGTGAAATTATAAGTCAGTTATCAAAAAGAAAAATATTATAATATAGAATGTAAAGAATAAATAAGTAATTTTTAAAGGTGTAATAATATTTTATTGATTTTGATGATTTTTTATTGACTTTAATTTGATGATTTTGATTATCAATTAATTTGCTTCATAAAATTTGCGTAAAAACTTTTCTCTTGACCACCTTAACTTGGATATACTATGTATAGCAAGTAGTAAATCAAAAATTGCTACGCTAGCAAAAGGGACAAATTTATGCACTTTGATCAAATTTAGGTTGAAATTGAAAATTTATTTGATTATTTTTTTCATGATGATTTATATAAAAATTTAACTTAAAAGATGCAGGTGGATATGGGGAGGACCAGATCCAAGATACATATCAAATGCAGATGTGAACTGGGATGACGTCATGAAAACAATACAAAAATTTGAACACCAAAATAACTACCGAGGAATTGGTCTATTAAACTTCAACAAGTCTGAAACCAACTATTGGAGACATCTTGTCCCGGATGTAACCCAATTAGTCATTCGACTGGATCCGGTTGATAACAATGTGAGTTGGGAATCTCTGTATCCAGAATGGATTGATGAAGAACAAGAAGAACAAGTCCCCATTTGTCCATCTCTACCTAAACCTCAACTTCCTAAGAAAAGACTTGATCTCATTGCCATCAAACTTCCTTCCTTAGATGGATCGAACTGGTCGAGAGACGTGGCCCGCTTACATTTACAGCTTGCTGCTGCATATCTTGCTGCTTCTGCCAATGCTTTTTATCCTCTTCATTTGCTTTTTGTCACCAACACATTTCCCGTGCCCAATTTGTTCCCTTGTAAGGAACTCGTCGCTCGACATCGAAATGTATGGTTGTTTAAACCCGATTTGAATGTTTTGCGCCATAAACTTCAGCTTCCGGTTGGATCCTGTGAGCTGGCGCTTCCTCTGAGGGATACAGGTAAGTCCACAGGCATCAATACATTTTAAACCAGGGCCGGTCCTGCAAACCCATGACCAAAAGGAGCTTAAATTTTTGTTATTATGTGTAGATGCATATATTAATTTTAGAAATTTTGTATATTTATTTAGTATAAATAAGCTAAATTATTAGCTTAATTAAATAAAAAAAGTTCAAATATACATAGATTTTCTTAAAAACTTTTAATCAAAGCCCTGACCTTCGATGTGTCAGGACCGGCCCTGATAGTTCTATCACCTTATTTCATCATTCATCAAAAATCATAGCTAATATGGTCTATTGGGAATAGTTCCATTTTATGCAGGGAATCCAAGGCGAGAAGCATACGCGACGATTCTCCACTCTGCTCATGTTTATGTATGTGGAGCCATAGCAGCAGCTCAAAGTATTCGGTTATCAGGCTCCACGCGAGACCTTGTAATACTAGTGGATGAATCTATCAGTGCCTACCATAGAAGTGGACTTGAGGCAGCAGGATGGAAAATCAGGACGATCCAAAGAATAAGGAATCCGAAAGCAGAGAAAGATGCGTATAACGAATGGAACTACAGCAAGTTTCGGCTATGGCAGCTGACCGACTATGATAAGATCATATTCATTGATGCGGACTTGCTAATACTAAGGAACATCGATTTCTTGTTTGGCATGCCTGAAATTTCCGCAACAGGAAACAATGCAACTCTTTTTAACTCGGGAGTGATGGTTATCGAGCCTTCGAATTGCACATTCGAGCTATTGATGGAACATATTAACGAGATCGAATCGTACAACGGTGGAGATCAAGGGTACTTGAATGAAGTTTTTACATGGTGGCATAGAATTCCGAAGCATATGAACTTTTTGAAACATTTTTGGGTTGGGGATGAAGAGGATGTGAAGCGAAAGAAAATTTGGTTATTCGGTTCAGAACCGCCGGTGCTATATGTTCTACACTACCTAGGAATAAAACCGTGGCTGTGTTTTAGAGACTACGATTGCAACTGGAATTCGGATATTTTTAAGGAATTCGCGAGCGACACGGCGCATGAAAAATGGTGGAAAGTACATGATGCAATGCCTAGAGAATTGCATCAGTTTTGCCATTTGCAGTCAAAACAAAAGGCACAGTTGGAATGGGACAGAAGGGAGGCTGAGAGAGGAAATTACGAAGATGGACATTGGAGAATCAAGATTAAAGACAAGAGATTAAGGAAATGCACTGATGGTTTGTGTAATTGGAAAAGTATGTTGAGGCATTGGGGTGAGACTAATTGGACCGATGTTGATGAGTTTTTCACCCAAACACCACCTGCAATTGCTACTGCTTCTTTATCTGCCTAATGATTTTTTTTCCCATGTAAATGATACAGAATTCAGAGATGGGTTCACTTCAGAATGTTTTTTTGTTTTTTAATTTTATTTTTCTAATTTTTATTCTTTTTGAAATATAATAGACCAATTCACCGAGAACTGTATTGATGCATTAAGAGCATGTTTAGTTATTGATAATTGAGTTGGCACATTGAGTTGTTAAGTTGTTAATGGAATGGTATTCCCCTCCTCTTAGTATGTAATAATTGTTGATGAGGTGTTTTGCATTAAAAGAAAAAAGAAAAATACAATGAAAGTATGAATAATAAGACCGTTCATAAATTGTATATTGATACAAATTGTTTGACATCCGTTGATATCATGAAATCTCCACCTTCCATCTTGTTTTCATCTTATGATAAACATCTAACTATCTAAACATGAAAGATAAAGATTATATGGTATTAACGGGTATCAAACAAAACAACTGATATCTCACCGTAATATATTTTCTATTTTTTTAATATAATGTAAAAGTGTTATCAGGGAGACTTGAAAGAAAATAACTCCTTATGTGTCACATATATATTTAAAATTTATGTTATTATATTAATCTAGTAAAAGATGAAAAATCAAAGATTCAAAGCAATAGTCTAGGATTCGTTTAGTCCAAAAAAAAAAAAAGCAATAGTCTAGGAAAAAACTAAAAAAGCCAATAATTGTCAAAGTAGGGACCCAAAAACATCAATGAAACAGCTAACTTGAACAACTTATTTGAAATGCAAACTTCAGTGACAGATTAGGTAATAATACTGCCCTTCTCATATAATTTTATAATATTCATGAAGATTGAGTAGGAATCCATTCATCTCCTTGAATGAAATTTTGTACCGAATAAGTTTGTACATGCTCTTTTGGTATTTCACTACTCCATGCAACTCTTTTTGACAAATTCGAACCCGGCCCTTTATTCTCATACTCCCCGTAATATAATGTTTTTAGCGCAAAATCCCCGCTCCAAGGCATCCACCCTTCTGTCGCTATGAGCGCTTCGAAGTTGCAATTTATGAATACGACTCTCGAAAACTCCTTCCAAGGCCTTCCGAGGTAATTCTTGTGCACTTTAGGATTGCTATGGTACAATTCCATATATTTCTCAGTTCCATTTATCAGACAGTTTTGAAACACGAAACCAGTTGATTGTGCAGGATCGGTCCTTCCATGAGCCGTCACAGCGTTGTTTTCGCCATGTTCGGGCTTTTCTAGCCTAGGGCTGACTAAGATCTCGCAGTCCTGAAAAATTGCAGCCGAGTTTCCAAATATGAAATCCACGTTGCCTTGGATGCGGCATGATTTGTAGTACTGACGAAGGGAATGAGCGTATAATGTGTCTTGATTGCCTATGAATTCGCAATTCTCAACAAATGATAGATCGCTGTCTGATCTGAAGGCCACTGCCTGGTGGGTTGGAGCTCCAGCTGTATTCTGGATTGTGAGACCACTGGCCATGAATCCATCACCAAGGACACCTGAAGCACAAGTCAAAAAATAACAATAAACTATTGAAACAGAGTATTGTCGTGCAGCCATACTTTTTCGTTATAAATTCAATGTACGCTGCCTCGTGGGATGCATACCATGTGATGTAATGTCCAAATCAAAGCTTTACAGCCCCCGAACTTGCCAACTTTTACTAGTTACCGCCCTACCACTCCCTGAACTTGGAAAAAGTCCATTCGCCAATCCCTTTATTGTCATGTGTCACATTCTAATTGTAGAGAAAAGAAAAAAAATTTGACAATCTTTGAAACCTCAAACCAATCACTAGGTGAAAGGTGGCACTGATGGGCTAGCGAGTGCAAGTTTAGGGACAGATAAAGATTTTCCAAAGTTGAGGGCGCATCTAGTCAAAGTTGTCAAGTTCAGGGGCTAACTATATATTTGGTCTATATATATATATATATATATATATATATATGAAAAGAATGGCAGGTTGGTAGCAAAGTTTATTGATGTAAGGCATAACTCTTTACTAAATTGTAAGATCAAAGTTCAAATAAACAAATCACGAAAGTAAACAAAGAAAGAAAACAAACACGAGCAGATTTCCACACAATTATTAAACACAGACATAAAAAGAGTAAATGAGCTGCATACCCAATTTTTGAATCCCTACCAAGAGTCAAAGAGTTGTTAAAAAACACCAAACTTACCAACTGTGGCGGATTCAAAGGTTGTTACCCCCGGTTGAGCAACACTCAATGACCCAGTAATAACAGATTTACCAACCCCATCCCCAAGAAACACCACATTTTTCTTCTCAAACACAATCCTAACAATCTCATCATAGACACCCTCTTTAATATGTATGACGAATTTCTTGTCTACTGTATTATTCGGAGCTTTATCAACAGCTTCTTGGATGGTTCTGTAACAACCACTACTACCATCCTTACACACTATAGCATCCGCCTTTAAAT
>CAOJBI010363409.1:0-13331 GCA_948277035.1 Euphorbia corollata
TAAGTTTATCATTTTTCTTATTAGTAATTTCTTTATAGAACTACTAATATAATTAACATGCTCGTTGTTGCTATTTTTAGAGTGCATGGATGAAGAAATTTTAAAGAAAAGAGAGTTGTAAAAGAAATTTCATATGTATAAATTATAATATAATATGAAAGGTAATAAATTTAACTTACATTATTTAACCTGTTTTTTTAATGGGAATATCATATAATTTAATTCAATTAGTGTTTATATTTTTCACGCTATAAACTAGAAAGATACTTTTTTCATTTTATCTCATTCCTGCTATATATGCGGTCGCCCGTATTGACAACCCCTCAGGAATTTCCCTGATGATTAACAACCCACGAGAGCATGTCACTTCTCAACTACATAAGCTTTAGAAATCTGAGATGAAAAAAAATTAAGGTGTGATTAGGATAGTTAATTAAACATCCTTGAAAGTCTAGTTTCATGGGATGGGATGATAGCTTGATTTGATTCATTGTCTTAACACAATAATCCAAACATGGCCCAAACAGAAACTCTTTACATCATGAATTAATTTTCCTTTTCGTATCGTTTTTTTTATCAATCATATCGATTATTTTTGGGTGTAAAAAGAAGAACTGCCACATAACCTTGCGTTGGCAAATCTTTTGAAATGTTTGGCCCAATTAATGTCAAATCCTAAAAAACAAATCAATATAATAATACAAAAGGTTAATTTTATCAAAAGAAAAGAGATTATCACACATAATTGTTTTAGTTTTAAGTTTTAAGGGCAATAATGGCCGCAAACAGGCGACAAAAACCATTAATTGTTTTTGTGTTGATTAAGGTCCAAATAATATGAATTTACGCTCACCACAACTCAACTAAGTTAATTTGTCAAAATTTCGCTGATTAAAAGAATAATATAATATCTATAAATGAAAGTGTAATTTCAAATCTCTATTAAATATTTTTACATATTTTTTATTCATAGTCAATGTCTATGGGCCAATTATTTCTTTATGGATTTAACATGAAGACCCAGTTTGGTACTGCTATTTGAAATGTTGTTGCGGTTGATGTTTGCTGTTGTTGATAGATGTTCGCTGTTGCTGATCACTTTTTGATCTTCAAAAGCAGCAATAAATGTTTAGTTACATATGCTATTTTATCCGCAAAAGTTAAAAGTTGTTGTTTAATCTGCTTGTCAAACATCATGTAAAACTTGCTTTGGATCTTTAAATCCTAACTCGCCACTCATAATAAACCTTCACAAGTAAAATTAAATAAAACTCGATTTCTATCACCCATTTATTCAGGGTTATACCAACAAGATGTAACTCAGTTGGCAACACAGTTTGAGTAAGTTGAAGCAGAACTGAGTTCGAATCCCATTAAATATATTTGTTGGGAGGGGTGAGGAGCCTTAACTGTGACTAAAACCCTGAACAAAAAATCTTAAAAAGATACGTGTAAAATTTACCAACATAATAAAATTTAAGATATAATATAAATGTGTTCGGACATATATTTAGGTTTCATATTTAATATTGTATATAACTATATCTTACTTAATATTGAATAAAAACATAATTAATTAAATGAACCGAGTAGCTATGTTTAATAAGTTTGAAATTTGCTTTTAGCATGGATCATGATCGAGTTTACGTGAAAATTTATTGATTCTAGGTGTAAATTCACAAATTCATGTCTAATTGGACACATAAAATTTGTGATTAGCAGGAAATTTAATTTAGCAAATTAAAAAATTAGTAACTTAAAATATAAAAAATTAAAATGATCACGGATAAGATACATTATTTCCCAATTATTGAACTACATATTTTCTTCTTTCTATATTTTTGCAAAAGAAAGAAAAGTAAATCGCAGAAGGTAAATTAAAGTGGGGGGAAAATGACAGAGAAAATCAAATCATAAGAAAGGGTGGAGAGGGTATATTCAGAGGGGGACGTGGTGATGCACGTGCACATGAGTTGTCTGCTTTCAGGCCGGGGACAAAATCCAACGGTGCCTGACGACCTATTATAAATTCTTGTTGACTGCATCTCCTTATTTTCACACTCCAACCAACGGCTCTGATCATTTATTGCCATTGCCCAGTTTCTTGGAATTTTGGAAAGTTAATTAAATTTCCCTCCATATAGTTATATTATAAAATAAGTTGAATTTGGACTTAATTAGGCAACTTCCACTCTTTTACCAAGTTATCAACTTACCGTTATAATTACAACTATAAATAAAACTTTGAGATTTTAATTCTCATGAATATTTTTTCCAAGGGAGTCAACCCAACCCAAGATAGGATGTATGTAAAAGCATATTGGTACCAATTTTTACAACAATAAATATAGATTTTAAATTAAAAACATAGCATAATTTTCACTTTTGATATTGGATTAAACAAGTAAATTTTGGATTATGTTAAACATAATATGCATATTGACTTGATCGATTATTTATAACCATTTAGATTTTTTCTGATAGATAAAGAAAGGGAACAACAACTAGGGTAAGCCGAACCTAGGAAACGAGACTCCAATTAAATATTGGAAAACAACATCACTCAACCCCGAAGGAGACTCTTCGAAAAGGTGTAACCTTAAGGGAAGATTAAACCTAACATTAGCCAGACAATCAACGCATCTATTGCCTTCTCGGTAAGTATGTCAGATCTCCACTTCCCACTTCCTATTTAACAACTTGCGTTTGCTAAAACTGAGATTATAGCAATTGTTGATAGTCATATCCGAACTCCAAATGGAATCGTAAACAAACTTGCTATCCATTTTCACAACGATATTTTTTAAACCTTTATCCCAAGCCACCGTTAAACCATCTAGAACACCCCACAATTTCGCCCTAGACACGGAACAAACTCCAATATTACGACTAAAACCAATCAGCCACTTCTCATAAGCGTCTCGAAGCAACCCACTAGCCGACGCTTTATACTCGCCTCCCTTAACCGGCCAATCCGATTAATTTTAACCCACCCACAATTAGGCGGAGACCATCCCACCAACTTCCATTTATGGTCAGGCTTCGTACTAGTTTCCTCCTTCATCACCTCAGCATAAGCCTCCACAGTAGTCATGATAACATTGACAACTCTTCTAGTAACCTGCATATCCCCATCAAAGATAAAGGATTTCCTCAATTTCTACAGAAACCAGCAACAAAGCCCAAACACAAAACCCAACCTCTCATGCCCAAACTCACCCATTTTCCAGAGACTTAAACTTAGGAAACTTCTCAAATCCCTAAAAAAAAGCAAGTGGAAACATCATAATTTAAAACATAATTCCAAATCTCACGAGCAAAAGAGCAGTCACAAAGTACATGAAGGATATATTCCTCTCATCCCTTACACCGACTGCAGATGGCCTCATCAATCAAATGCCTCCATTTGAGTTCAACATTAGTGAGCAAGTGTTCATGAAAATAAACACAAGAATGATTTAACTCTTTTCGGGCCTCTCTCTATACAGTCCTTCAATCACGATTAAAAACATCACAAACATCATCACACAACTGATAATAGGTTGATTTAATGGTAAAATTACCAGAAGATGATACGGTCCAGTAGCACAAATCAGTCACCACTTCATTATATCGAAAGCTGAAAGCTAGCAATCTCTAGCAGACAAGAATATGGGCAGCATATCCTCCGACCAATTCCATCTCCAATAACCCTCTGAATCCACCATATCCGCTACCCTCATTTGGAGTTGTTCTTCAGTTAGAGGATTAAAAACAAGATGACGCAAAGGGCCTAAATCATTCAGGAGTCAGCCCAAAATCGGACATCATTACCCTTAATTACAGACCATTTCAAGCCCAAAAGCACATCCTCTTTGAGCTTAACAATACCCTCAAAAGGCTAGAAACTTAATCACCCTTACGGATCTCAGCCAAAAGCAAATCGCGATATCAATTTTTCTTGAGAATGAATTTAACCCATAAAGCCTCACAATTAGCAACAATATAGAAATCAATCTTCATAGGAAAAGAGGTATTCATGATAACCGATCTACGAAAGTCCAATCCTTCCCCTTAGAGTGGTTTACAAACATCATTCATTTGACAAGGTGAAGTTTACGATTATTTCCCACTTGGTCCCAAATAAAACCACGGACAATTTCGTTGAATGAACAACAAACGGAAGCAGGAAGCATAGCAGTCTACATTACATAATACGGTATAGACAGCAAAACAGATTTGGCAAAGGTGATTCTTCCAGACATTGAAAGAGTTTGAGAATTAACGCCATTAAGCCGCTGCCTAATTTTATCAACAACATAACCATAGTCATTACAACGAGCACGAAAGTCCATCAAAGGAACCTTTAAGTAAGTCCTCAGTGAGTCTGTCAACTTAAATCATAACTCAGCAGCAATTTTCCGACGCAAATACCCCGGAGTATTGTCGAAAAAACAATGTTTGATTTATTTTCATGACTGTAGCTCCGGAAAACTTACAAAAATACTCTAAAACATCTCGCACAACATGTGCTTGAGAATGGCTAACCTCAGCGAAAAGAAGGAGGTCGTTAGCAAAAAATAAATGAGAAAGAACTGGGTAAGATCCAATAATCTTCATCGGTTTCCATGAACCAGAACTAAGTGCCTTATGAATCCCATGAGCAAGCCTTTCCATACAAAGAACAAACACTTACGGAGAAAACAGAAGGATAGAAGCTATCAACGAGCACCCCATTCCATAAAATTTCCATAGACACACCGTGAATACATCTCATAATAACATTCACCATCATTGTTGGAATTCCAATATCAGTAAGCATTTCTTCAATGAAATCCCACCGTAAACGATCGTAAGCTTTTTCAAGATCTATTTTCATGGCCATCCATATTTTTTTAGCTTTTTTAATTCTCATAGAATGAGTAATCTCTTGAGCAATTAAGATATTATATGTTATGTGACGCCCCGGGACGAAACTCGTTTGATTCGGAAGCATCAATTTGCCTATAGCTAATTAGCAATCACCTTAGTAATCAATTTATACATGATCGTACAAAGACTAATAGGTCAAAACTCAGCAAAACTACGAGGGTTGTCTTTTTTAGGAATTAAAACAAGCAAAGAACGATTAATCTCATCATCAATCACACCTCCATGAAAAACATGACGAATATAATTACAAACCTGAGATCTGATTGTTCCCCAGAAGTGTTGATAAAACCCAGCCTGAAACCCATCTACTCCTTGAGCTTTCCAAGGTGTCATTTGGAATAAAGTAGTGTGAAGTTCATCATTAGAAATCTCAGCTCGCAAGCCCTATACTTGGAGATCACCCAACCGGATGCACCCTTGAAATAGCCATTAAACAAACCATATATTACTCTCAACCACCTCATCAGCCTCCTTCGAATAAAGATTATTATAAAACTCAACAACCTCCTGCTTCAACATCAGCTCACCCATGCACCACTCTCCATTCAGTAAAATGATACCAGAAGTTTGATTCTTTCTTCGACGAGCCACTACTGAATTATGGAAAAACTTCGTGTTCTGATCGCACCAAAATCATCCAATCTTTCCTCGATTTCTGTCGACAAGTGCTTTCTTCTTTAGCCAAAACCACCTTCCATTCTGAGATAAGGCACCTCTCTAAATTCAAAAGGTAATCAGCAGAGTTGTTTTCAAGCACCTGCTGAACACCCTGAATCCTTTTCTCCAAACAACGTTTCCAGTAGAAAAAATTTCCAAAATCATTTTTATTCCACTCACAAATTGCATTTGCAGTGACAGTCAAATTAGAACAATTCGGCCTATCTCCCTTCCAAGTTTCATTCACAACTTCTTTCAGGTCATTTTCCCCCAACCAAACTTTAAAGAAACCAAAAGGCTTGGCTCCATCTCTCATCACCCTTTTATTACCAAAGGTGATTTTCAAAGGGCAATAATCCGAACAAACACGAGCTAAGTGATGCACCACAGTATCCTCATAATCGATCCTTAACCCGATCCTCGTCACCAAGGGCCCTATCCAACCTTTAAAAAAGCAGGCCCCTTTTCCAAGTAAAACGTGGCCTTGGTAATGAGGATTGGGTTAGAAATTATTTAGATTTTTTTATAATACATAAATATGCAGAACAATTGAAATTCATATATTTATGAAGCTCGAGAAAAGCACTTATTATTGAAAAATTCAATTATACGAATAATTTAATACAATCAGCTTCGTCTATATTTAATATCATCAATTAAACTTGCAGAATTCAATGTAAAGATCATTGCACTGTTGGAAATGGGTTGGATTGCCACCTTGCATAATCACACATATCCAACTAAATGTATAGTTGTATTGTTTGCTGTATTTTTAACAAATTAGACTTTATATCCAATCATTACTGATTATACATACATTGACTGAACATAATATAAATTATTCACTTTTATGAATGCTCTGTAAATTAGAAATATTTCATTTAATTAAATGTAAATCAATCATGGGTGTGGTAACTGATAAGAACATGTGAAAGGCTGTGCTTGTGAAAATGGTTATATTATATAAATTTATAACTTAATATTAATTTTAACTCTTTTACTTTCACTTACTAAAATTTGAAATAATCATTTTCGTTCATAAAAACTTATTGTCATATGCCCCATGGTAACAATAAAAGTACATAATTACATGAATTTGTATATTATTTACACTCTTTACTCTTTAGCCACATTATTATTACTATTATTATTATTATTATTATTATTATTATTATTATTATTATTATTATTATTTATTGTTACTATTACATGATGTCCAAATTTGAACTAATCTTTTTCATACCAGTCCACTTAAAAAATATAGAATTTCTTTTAAGGTAAATAATTTTTTTTTCAAAATCCAAACGCGCCATTCTGCAAATGCTGAGTTTTAGAATCCAAACACGCCATTCTGCAAATGTTGTACCTCAAGCAAATCAAGATAAGCCACGTAGTAGCTCCCGCCAAACTCTCGCGCTACACAAGAATCAACTGAAGACCGAAGCTTCACAAAAAATTCATCAATGCTTTAATCTCGCTCATTAAAGGTTAAGAATCTTTCTCACAACAGATTCAAATCTGCCTCAAATGGAAAGAATTTTGAAGACTGAAGAAGAATATAAATTAAAGATTAAGGGAGATGATTGACAAGTTTGCAACTACAACTTCAATTCTCTGCCTATATAAATAGAGAATGAAGAATGCAGTACACATGAAATTTCTCAAAGTGCTAAAAATCTGCAAAATTTACTCGCCATTCTGAAATTCCCAAATCGCAAAAGTAAGAACAAATAAACTCTCATTTCGTTCAAAGCTTCGTTCCACATCATTCAAAGTGTACTCGATCTGATTTGTAAAAGAACCAACAATTCTATAAGTTTAGCTCTTAGTTTTTTCTATTAGAAAACTCTGACTGATAGGAGAATTGTGAAAGGTAGGAATCCTGCCGAGTGTTACAATTTAGAAGGTACTCATTGTAATACCGGTGTGAAGGCTTCTCCGTCAAATTAAAGGAATGAATATGATGGATTAAAGTTTATGGAAGGTATCTGGGACTGGATGTAGTTAGGAGGTTGAACTAGTATCGATCACACTGTTTGATCTCTCTTAACTCTATCTCTTTTATTTATTTCATTATATTTACTGTTATATATGTGTTTCCTTTTAAGTCTTAGAATAGTTAGTTTTGCTGAGCATTCTTGCCCAGTAAAGTTTCGTAAACTAAGAATTAGCTCAGTTCGCGTGTTTATTCTTTATATGCTCAGTGTTGTATATTTTTCCCTTAACAAACTCAGTAAACTTAAAGTAAAATTAAAAGAAGTTAAAATCGACTTTGATACTAAACTCGTCATTTGTCCCCTCTATAAAAGTATTATAATCAACGGAAACAACAAACTTAGTTGTATGACTTTTCCTATTTTTCGTTAAAAATATTTATAGCCGACTTTCAAAAATGTATAATAATTTCAATAGACCAAATGAATCCGTAAACTTAATTAAAACAACTGAAAAAAAGGAGAAACATCACTTAAAAAATTTATTTTTCCTTTTAAAAGAATGGATATTTGATGGTTAAAATCGGGGAAAAATTATAATACAGCGCAAAGAATTTTTTTTTTAAATTTGCCTCATTTGAGCTTTACAATAATAATAAAGGAAAACATTATCCCCATCCATCCGAATGTGGACTCGAACATGTAATCTTTAAGATCACAGCTTCATGTCTTAACCAACTAGGTCAAGACATTTGCCACCAGCGCAAAGAAATTATTACTCCCTCCGGTTCCTAATAATTATCATTCTAGAGATGAGTCATTGGTTCCTAATACTTGTCATTTTACATTTCCCATATACATTTCCCTCAATATTCCTATAAATGCCCTTATTTATAATAACCCATGAACAAACCGATTGTTTCATTAATTAAGGATAGATAGGTAATTTTTACCATATATGTATTTAAAAAATGTGAAACTCTCCGGAATGACAATTATTAGAAACCGAATGGAGTATCAACTAGTATCATATATATGGTAGCTCAAAAGTCATCCAAGAAAACAATTTTACAAGGATACCTTACCTAACATATATTTACTAAATACTCAAATCCAATCTAATTAAGTCTCTTTGTTTAATTTTGATTATTTTAGTCAATTACATCCTGTAAAGATTTGTATTCTATTGCCATCATTTTTTTAATAAGTGACGTTTCAATACCAATAAAGTATTAATTAAGTTAGCAAAAAATACTAACAAATTCCTGATTCATCTCTTTCAACCTCATTAATTTATCTCTTATTAAATGTATATCGTCCTATAAACTAATAAACAATAATATCATAAAATAGTTTTTGAGAATATATGTCATTTATGTAGATGAGTTTTCGAATTTCAGTCCTTATTATAATTTCTTATCTAACTTAACATTCTGTCATTTACTCTTCCTCTTTTATTTTCCTTCTTACTGGGTAGTACTCCCTCCATCCCTTTTTAATTATCATTTTAGAGTTTTACCTTAAAATTAAGAAATGGTTGAAAAAGATTAAATTATCCTTTTATTTTTATCTGATTGATTAATAATATTTTTTTTCCTCTTTAACTATATGGATTAAATTTATTATCATTAATAAGGATAAAAATAGGAGAAAGAGGGAAAAAATAAATAAATAATAATTAAAATGACAAGAAACACCTAACCTAAAATTACAATTTAAAATGATGGAGGAAGTATAAGATCAGAGTAAGGGTATAAAGGGAATTTGTCTGTACAATTGCATGGGAAAAGTTATACGTCAATAAGTAAAAAAATATTGTCATCCCTCAAAACATCAGTCAATTAATTACAATTGGAGAGTACTTTTTTGTTTGTTGAACAGCCTCTTAAATGAACTAATCTTAAAAGATGCTAAAGGGGCAACGGAGGATTTGTATTTTCTAAAATATTAATATTTTAACAAATTAAGTTAATGAAAATTTTGCACTATTTTAAAAAATATCATGTGCCGATTTTTCAAACACGTACCTTCAATTAAAACAGTCTAGCGTTTCTAATACT
This sequence comes from Euphorbia corollata, assembly GCA_948277035.1. Lineage (NCBI taxonomy): Eukaryota > Viridiplantae > Streptophyta > Magnoliopsida > Malpighiales > Euphorbiaceae > Euphorbia > Euphorbia corollata. The sequence goes on from CAOJBI010363409.1 coordinate 9,563, forward strand.
TTCTAAATCGATCAATCGATCGCCCAACTACCTAAAATCGTAACGGTGTTCTATATGGCTCGATTTTTAAAACACTGCTTTAAAGGGATTCAAATTTTCTACCTTTACTGCTCACTTGCATCTGGGTACCGATTTTGTTGGTATCTAAACCAATCATAAAATATGAGAGAGATAGATTCAAACAAATGAATGTATAATTTGAAGTCTAAAACGTTCAAAAAATAATTACACAATTGCGCATTAATGAACAAAATGCACTCTACCAATTAACCAACCCGAACGTTTGTTTATGCGTCTTATAACAACAAGCAATCGAAACGTTTTAAATTGCGTTAATATTGTTGCAGCTGTAAACTTCAAAGCATTTCTTTGATAAATGCGCTTTTTATTATAACGATTTATAATGCACAAACGCTGGATCATACTTGTACTTTTTTCTTTTACATTCAATGCTGGATTATATAAGTTAATGATATGATTTCCCACTCTAGTAATGTATACACGTTTTGTTTCCGTTATGGACACAAACTCACGTTGTGCCTAGTATTTCCTGAGGTCCATTTCAGTCTCCAACTCTGTGCCAAGTAAATTATTTGTACAAGAAAATTAAAAAAAGCATCACAAATCTTAGCAAGAAAGAGATGTTATAATTAGTATTATTAGTTGTAGCAATGTTGTGCAAAATCTAATTAGTATAAAAGTTATTGGTTGCATTATTGAGTGCGATTATGATTGGGCATTGAGAGAAAAGTAAAGAGATAAAGGGGAATATTTATAAGGTCGGTTGAGCATGACTCTAATGATTAGAAAGGCAATTATTTGTCGATAAAATGTATATAATATGTTATGCATCAGACTCCATTGAATTGAATGTCTTACACATAATTTTGCAGGTCCCTTCATATTTCTCTTCAGGAATATTTTAATCTCTTCACTGACTTTTTGGTGGACATCACATAATAAAATATTAACTAATTGATTAGAGTTTGGTACATTTTTTTTGTTTTTCTTTTATTCTTATTATATTTATTAAAATTTAAGAGGGTCTAATTATAAGATACCATCACATGTATTGGATTAGATTGATTAAAATATGCATATTGGTGGATCAAATTAAGAATGGGTCTCATGCTTCCTTTTTGAGTAATCAATCATAGTAGATTGATTCATAACGGGCTTTACACATGTAACTAAAATAAAACAGTGGCTTTTAGTATATTTTACTTATAATTATTTTTCTGTTTGCACCTAAAACATCTAGCTAATTATGGAACTTATGTTACAATAATACGAACTATTTTTTCAACGTTTAAATTGATGTTGTGATATTGTGAATATTTCTATAGTTTCGAATTGTTTCATCATTATTACAATTTTTTTTATCAAGGAATAGAATTGATTATTACAGGATTTTCGCAAGAGATAATGAAATTCGAAGGGGGCAAGTGAAATTTTAAAGAATTTGCTAAGGAACTCCCTATAACCATTTAGGTGGGTTTTTCTATGCACAATATGGCAATATCGTAATTTTTCAGCCCATTATAATTGCTATTAACAAATTTCATTTCACTCCTTGTATTTCCAAAAAGAAAATGCAGAAATAATACGTACAGTGCACAATAAATACTCTTGATCAACTTTACTGTTCACATTAAGAACCTGCAAGATTATGAACTATGCATTAATTACACGAAAGTTCTGTAAAAGTAAATTGTATTAGCTTACATATGTAATCGGAGAAAAATGACATTCATTCTACTCAATCAATTTAACATATTCGCATAAATCGCTTTCTGTACGAGATTTTCTAATAGTATTGGAGAGTATATCAATGTTAAGTGGTAGAAGGTGTAGATTTTGAGTTTGAAGAAGCATTGCTGTTCTGGATGTTCCAAATGCGACCTATCGCTTGAATAAATTATTCAAGCAAATGTAAGATATATAGCAGAATCTATAGATACGTTGAAAATGCATGAAATTTACAAAAGTGTATCAAATCTCAAATGCGTTCAAGGAGTAAACACAAAAACACATGAAATCGTTTCTTACTAAAAACTTTTTTTTTCAGAAGTTCATCCTCTGGTGTGAAAGCACCAAAATTAAGTTTAGTACCAGGTAATTGCAGTTCTAACACTATATGCCGCAATATTTCTCTCATGCTCAGAGCAAATAAAATAGCTCTCTTACGGTAATAATTCAACTGTATAGAAAATTCAGTAAAACAATTCTTTCTAATAACTGGCCAAAGATAATGAGAGGGCTTAAAATTATGACACGTGAAAGCATATATAGTCAAATAATAAGATAAGACAGATCGAGCTTAAGATGGAATCACTAACATTATAATCACCGAAAGCTGTGAGCATGTTAGTATGATCGAAGTACAATAGATTCACTTCCTTAAGCATCAAAGGAAGATCAAAATCATGTTGTAACAGAGTGTCCATCGGAAACTAATGTCTCTATATCCTTAAATTTTATGAAAATGGTTTTTTTTTTTTAAATTTACCTCATTTGGGCTTACAATAATAACAAAGGAAAACCTTATCCCCACCGCACTTGAATGTGGATTCAAACCTGTGACCTCTAGGATCACAACTTCATGTCTTAACGAACTAGGCTAAGACATTTGCCACAATTTTATGAAAATGGTTACTTTATATACAATGGTAACAATTGTTAACGATAATACAAGTATCAAAATTAGGTTTAATTTTTTAGTTCTTGAAATAAAGTGTAGAGCTGAAGCTTTGCAATTCATGTTATGAATATTTTTTCTTTTTCTTGTTTGGATAAATTTGTGATCAATTTGACAAAATGTTTTCATAACCGTACCAGACATTAAACCGGTGAAGTTATTGGTATGCGGTACTACCGTTACCACAAGTAGTTTAACCGATGATTTTACCAGAAAATTAATTTAATAAAAAATAATTTATATATAAAAATAAATTAATATTTATATATTTATGATGTAAGTACAAAAAATTATATAATTTCATTTTATACGATTATAATCGTGATTTAAAAATATATTTTAGGTTATCATAGTTCCAGTTTTTACAATTTGAAAATCTTATACGTACCTGTATTTTTTATTATATCAGAATTTTTAATGAATTATGTCGAAATCATCAATGATACGTGATATTACCGGTAGAACCGGGTGATATGTTACTTTGATGGAGTAGTGGCATTCCAAATACAATCTCAACAAAAGTTCATGGTAATAGGGATAGCCACCTCCACTAATCAATTATTCTCTAATCGTACTAAAGTTCATAGTCATATTAAGGGCATCCACAATGGGGTTCTTGAAGCAGTGCATCAAATTAATGAAGTAGTCCTTTATCATTGTATGAGTTGTGCTTCAAAATTTAAGTGCTTCAGTTGAAGCACTTGATGAGAGAAGAAATATGACGCACAACGCCTCTCAAGGAGTAAAGGAAGTGAAACCAACGGATGGCCACGATTGGGGCGTGCAGTGTAAGCGCTTTCCATGGTTGTGTAGTGGAGCTTTTTAGTGGGACTACTATTAATTCTGTTCTTTTTCCTCTTTTAATTTCTACCTGCTTTTTCTTTTAAATATTGTGCTTTTCAATTGTACCGTTTATATTTTTTAGCTTGAAAAAAAAAACTGAACAAAAACTAAATGTTTTCAATTGTAACGTCTAAATTTTTTACCCTTGGAAAAACTAAATGTTTTTTAACGGCTATATTATTTCTCTATATATATGAAGCTAATATTTTCTTCAATTAAGTACTCTAT
>CAOJBI010363431.1:0-14872 GCA_948277035.1 Euphorbia corollata
AGGTGCAGATATGGATATTAAATTCACATTTGGGTGGGTTTCAAGATCCTTGTGAGCATGCTTCAAACGTGGAAAAGCTAGATCTTCTCGACCAAGAAGGGCATATGCAGCAGCTGGCCAATCTGTTGGAGGAGATTCCCAACACTTATCTAACACCTACGAGACAATAATTTCAGAATATAACAGTTTCCCATCATTAAAAATTAACTTAAAAAAGAGATAATGCAATCGATTTATTTGATGAAAATATTTTATTTATTGATCCAATTATAAAATTACAGAAAGCTCCAGTACCCACATGGAAGCATGGAAACATTGCTTTTTGAGAGTTCTCGATTTTTGGAAACTGAAACCTACAAGCATGTAATGTTTTTGTAACTTCAAATTTTCATTTGTCAAAGCACAATGTGTTACTGAAAACTAACAATTAAAATGTTCCGGTTTCTTATGTTTCTCAAAATATCAGATCCCAATGTCTGTGTCTCATTGGCACAGCCTAGTACTCGTGAAAATGTTTCTCTTTTTCTTTAATCAAAAATATTGAAAAATCTGTCAAATCCGCATTCAAGTTTAATATTGCAACACAATACAGCCCAACTTACATGCCGCAGAGGAAGAGATACGCCAGAAGGCAGTGAGTCAAGCTGTTGAAGTCCAAATCTTTCACCAACCATGGCTAACACCGTTAGCTCCTCAGTGGTGCAAAACGAACCCCTTGCAATATTACAGTAAACACCACATGATAGCTTTTTCCCTGTCAGCTTACCACCACATAATAAACTATAGAAGGACACTATCTTCCTTGCCCAGCTAACAACAGAACTTCCATCTTTACAAACCAAAGGTGGAAGGTCATTTATATTAGTAGAACTACTACCAAACTGTAAACAGTTTTCAAGCCATCTGAAGATACTAGGAGGAATTCTTGTGGAGGAAGTGTTTGTACATCTCCCAAATTTCTTAAATAGGCTGGGAAAATCACGTAAATAATGTTCCAGATAACTTTGCTCACCAAGAAACTTGGCTATTCTGCCTACGAGAATGGCCAAAAGTTCCAGGTCCCTACAAAACAAAAGTGTTACAATTACCATGTAAAAGCAAAATGAGAAATGCCACATCAACACAGTATTGCAAAAAGTGAAGCAATTTATTGAGCCAAAATCCAAAATCAGAGTGTTAATTAAAAAAAATTTATTATATACTACTCCCTTCGTCCCTTTTTAATTGTCTTTTTAGGTGATATGTTCCTTCCCATTTTAATTGTCATTTGTTGATTTTTTTCCCTATTTCTTCCATTTCTACCTTTATTAATAATAATAAATTTACTTCCATATGTTTAAGAGGTTTATTTCATATCTCAAATGTAGCGAGTAATTTATTTTGCTATATTAAAGGAATTTTTTTCATCTCACTTTCATTTATATCCATATTAATAACTATAAAATTCTAATATAATCATGTAACCAAATTTCAATGGGAATTAAATTCTATGGATATTAAAGATAAGGAATGATGGTTAAGAGGAGAAAGATAAAAACAAAAAGGATAATTTAGTCTTTTTTAACCACTTCTTAATTTTAAGGCAAAACTCTAAAAAGACAAATAAAAAGGATGGAGGGAGTATATAATAGGCTGAAGGCCATTTCAGTTAACGCAGTCGACAAGTAAATATTGGACCTGGTAGCTGTGCACCCGCTCCAGTTTAAATGCCAAATTTGATTTTCTATGTCATATACCACAGATTCCATTCCAGGAGAAACAGTGGGACAAGAATGGAGAGTAAGCGGGGTAATTCAGGAGCCAAGAGCTACTAAAAGAACAGTATCATAACTTATATTACTGTGGTTCAGAATCAAGCCTCAAATATACTCACCGTTTGCGAAGACTATCTATCTTCAGACTTTCATATAGTGCATGCAGAGAATCTAAGCTCTCCTGTAATATATTAGAGTAAAATTCTTGGTCTGAACTTTGTTCAACTTCCATATTCAGTTGAGAAGAACCTCTTTCTCCAACATCAGTTGATATTCCAGCATTAATTCCAGTAAAAAAGTTAACATTTGTATATTCTTTATGAAATTTGCTGTTAAGAAGGAATTCCCAAGATGAGCAGGGGGGTGAATTCATATCTTTCTGAGAATTTGCACTATCCTTACCAAACATTCCTAAAATAACACTACAAAAGGAGGTCCATTCTGAATCAACAGTAGAATCAGCCCTTTTCAGATATTCAGAATCATTATTGCCCCATAGAAGAAAAACAAAATGATTGTATAAACTGGAACTGAGCCCTTGTGCCATTGCAGTGACACAGTCATTCACTAACAAAGATGAAGGACTTCTTCGTAACGCACATCGAAACATCTAGCAATAACAAAAGAAAAAGAATGAAGGATGAAAGAATACTAACGATGTATTTTTTTATGAGAAAAAAAATAATAATACCAAATAAAGTTTTCAAGAACACAATATATGGAATAAATCAAACTCTTTTTCCTCTATTCATCTCTGCCAATGGAGAAATGTAACAGCAGCATAAAATATGCGACAAAACTATGAAATTAAATTATCCAATAATGAATTGAATGCAGAATTACAGATTATCCGATAAGAATGGCAACAATCAAATAGAAGTTTGAGATAAACCTAATTTGACAACAGCCATAGATCCAAATTATCAATGAATAAAACTAATAGCGCAAGGAATATTGTAGTTAATATTCAATGAGTTGCTCAATAAATCTCTCCAGATACACATGCATACCTGCCCATTATCTGTTATTAGATTAACACGACACCCCACCCCATCAGCCAATCCTAGAATCTTTACGTCATTGGGAATGGAACCAGCCTCAGAAAACTCTGTATTATGCAAATTGCCTTTATCCAAAGTAGAAGGCACAAAAAACTTACAAAGGCATCGCTTCCCTGACTGCATTAGGACACAAAAACCTACTTGTCACATGCATCAGAAATGCAAGGTTATATAGAGAAGCAAAAGCCGTTTAGCAATCAAATACACACTATTTCAAAGATAAATTCATAAAAGAGAAACTAAGATAATAACTGAAAGAGAAATCAAATATCACAAAAGCTGTATAAAGAAGTGATTTGTGGGCATATATGAACAATGAATTTCCATCAGAAATGACGTCCTTCACTTTTACAAAGTGTTACATCATAGATATAGCATATCACCCCAAGATCGAGTTTTAACCAAAGTACAATTAAAAAGATAAGAGTTACAATTAAAATACCAATTCTAGCCAAACCAACATCAAACATAAGTCATGTCGACAAATTTGCAGTTTAATAAAAGTGCAAAAAGGCTATTAGAAATTATTAACACAGTAAAGCTTACATAAAGAAGAAGTGTGCTTTCTGGGGACAATACAATGATGTCCATATATGGTAACGGCCCTGCTTTCACTCTAAGAAGAAAAGTAGGTGTGTGAAAATCAAGTACATCCCACTACATTAGTAAATAAGTGCTCAAAATAAACTAAGGGTTTAAAGTGGATGAAAAAGGAATGGCAATTCAACCTTGGACGTGTAACAACCACAGGCGCAGCTGCAATTGCAGGAATGCTCCAGCTCATGTCAGGTTTAACATCAAAAACAATCTCATTATTTATTTCAAGACTTTGAAGCCTTAATGACAGCAACTTCTTCTGTTCTTGAAAGAGAAAACACACTATAGGAGCTGCATCATCATCCGTAGCTAGAAAAACCTGGACAAGGAAAAAGAACAAATTGCATTATGATACCATGTAAAAAACTTTGCAAAACACAAAGACAACAGCAGAAAAATTATTAAAACCATTTTCACAAAATACAGACAAGATGCACCAAAAATTTTAAAATAGCATTACACTTTTACAATGAAACAGATATTGCAAAACATATAACTGGAAGAGTATATATGGAGACTGTAAGGTGTGTAAGAAAATAAAACAGAATGAGAGAACTTAATATCTCGTTTATATATTCCATAACTTATAATTACAAGATTTTCCTAATTTACCCAAACACCCAAAACATCCACCCAACTATCTAATCAACCATCCACAAAACTATCTAACCTAACATCAATTCAACCATCTAATCAAATATCCACCATGCTTTTACATACATTAAAACTCTCCGTAAAGCTGGCTTATATAAATTGATCATGCCCAGCTTGAAACAAATATAACTAAGACAGATTCCAGGTAAAGCTTTGGTGAATATGTCGGCTAGTTGGTCTCCTATTCTAACATGTGGAGTGTAGATCAAATCTTCCTCAAGCTTTTCCCAAGTAAAGTGATAGCCGACTTTAATATGTATATAATTGGAGAAAATTTGTGTGCCTTGAGGATGTTTTGATAATTGAGTGAGCACACAAGTAGGGTTAAAACCATCTAACACAAAACCAAATCAGTAGGTGTTAAGATCTAATCTACACCATTGATATTCTAATCTCCAATATTGTATATTTCCGAAGCGGGGTCTCCAAAATCTACAACATAGCTCTTCGTTGGCACATATCCCTTTATGTCTAGGCATCGTATATCAATCTAATCTCATATCATAAAAGATACATGCACAATTTCATAACAAAAATCTTCTAGAAGCTTCAAGAAATTACAGTTGTTACGGTTGTTAATTTAGAGGGTATGACTAGATAGTTCCTAGTTTCTAGACATAAATACCCCTCAAGTGTATGGATGTAAGATAACTTAATGCACAATTTCCTTTGTTTCTCTCCATTCATCAAAGCATACCATTAAGTAAAAACAAAAAGATTAGATTTAAAAATAAGCCTAAAATTATTTGTGGGAATAAAAATTCGGAATCTGAAAGACACGGCATAGCAAACAAAGTCACCTTAGAAGCAGCAACTTGGGCCCCCTTCCCTTGCCATATTCGGCGGAAACAGATTTCTTTAGCTGTTACACTAGCCGGAACAGCATCATTTGATCTAGCATTTGTCAGTTCAATGTTAGAATTAGTAACTTCAGCAACCCAAACAGAATGTTGCATCTTGCCTGCATCAAAAGTTAAATTTCATGCAATGTAACACAAGAATTAGAAGATACCAATCAAAATCAGAGTTTTATCCCATAAAAAAAAATATTATATACCTCTATTGAACGAGGCCATTAGAGGAACTTGATGACTAGTCCAAATTGTTTTTTCATCAAAATCCTTCATTATGCTCAATTTTCCTCTTTCTTCAATATAAGTTGGCTGACAAAATCAAGCAGCATGTATGAGAGGAAAGACAAAGGAACAGATTGAAATGAAAGTATACAAGTACCTGGGGCTCTTCCAGCAAATCCTTCAGAATCAAGTGTGAAGATATTGTAGCGGTGTCTGCTTTGTTTACATGATCATATGGACCAAAAAATATAGAATTGTGTTGTGGACTGACCCCAACATCTCTCCTACGACGTGATAAATCATGTGCACCCAACAAAGGACTTGTGGACGAATAAGTAGAGTGCCTTGTTGAACTACCTTCAGCTGTTGGCTGGAGTAGTAAACCATATGGAATAGGCCATATCGATGCAATAGTACATGGGAGGGGTATAGACACTAATTCACCTAACAAAATAGAAAGATTAAGAAGATTTGTTTGTAAACATCATAAATCAAGTTCAAGACAAGAATCACATGTGCAAGCAGTGTTATCAAAAGGTGATGAGGTGCTCAGGTGAGGCACTTCCAAAGCGCCTCGGCAACGTCAAGGCGCCACGCATTCAAAGAGGCACCACCTCAAACAAAGATTGAGGTGCTGAGGCAAGCGCCTCAGTAAAATTTTGTGTTAAAGTATTTTTATGAATTTGAAAATAAAGAGTTCTTTGTTTAAAAAAGAATAATTAAACATGGAAAGAAAAGCTTGTATGAAGTCTAAGTGTCTAACTATAGTAGAAAATATCCAATTTCTATAAAATTTCTACCATTAGAATCCTAAATAAGCGTTAAACACGGCAAACATTAAACAAGAGGCCTCAAAACAAACATCAAGAATAGCAAACAATTAAAATATAAGATTCTATTGTTTCAACCACCCTATGATCATCTCTAAAAAAAGGTTTTTGTCCAGTTCAATATTTCAATGAGTCTTCATTATTGGTTGAACTCAAATTATACTTTTCAGATATTTTGGCTTGCTTTTTTTGCTACTTTGCTTAGTTACATGATTTAGCATTTTGAAATGCTACTATTGTTATTAATCATATTTAGGTATTCTAGTTTCTCTTTTTCCTTCTGCTATTTTTTTGTTATGCAATTATCTTGTTATTTCAATAATTTTTTAATTACATCAACACCATATATATTAAATAATGCCTGTGGATCTTCTATTGATGTTGAACTACATAAATTAACTAATGCAAGTGGATCCTCTATTGATGTTGAACTAAGATGGTGTACTGAGAATTGAAATTTGCTTTTGATTTCATTGATTTTCACATTGACTTCATTATTTATTTTTAAAATTGAGTTATTCTAATTTTCAAAGTGTATGTTTGTACTATTATGTATTTTTATTTGTATTTTTTATCAAGTAGTGCTTCATTTCACTCATGCGAGCCTATGGTGGCGCTTCGCGCCTCGGGCAATTTGAGGTTGTAGCGCCTCAAGGGCGCGTAGCTTGTAATAAATGTGTGAAAGCTAAAAATGATATTTTTTTTGGGTAATCGAAACATTACTGTAACATTAACATGAAGGTCTACACCAAACATGCAGAAGAATTGTGCATTCTCTTTTGCATGTACAAGGATCTAATAATTGATTATCAGTATGCCAGAAAAAAGAAATCTTGGTTAAACATCTCTATAAGTATAGATCACAATTCACAAGCAACACCCTTTTCTTTATAATTGAGATTGAGAAGGCAATCAAACAAAAGGAGGACAGCTGGGCACATTGGGACAACTATGAAATACACATCATTAAGTTACTTTGAACGATATACAAAAACATAATTTTGACAGAAAGCAAGTCCTCCAAAAAAAGAAAAATTAATAATTACTATTGTATTATGAAAGGAAACTTTTGTTACCTGATATTTTGTACATTGTCAGAGAATCCATCCGTAAGATACAAAGCAAAGCCTCGGGCATATCACCCAGATGACACCAACATGCCTACAGCACCAACTTAGTAGTATTCAACAAAAATCTAGTCCGAACAGAAAGAGAAATGTAATTGTACTCGAGCTAAAATTATATAGCTAGCTACAAGTGAAGGAATTTCAGCATTTGACGGGTAGAATAACAACATTCTCAAAAGAACACATAAAATTAGGCTTAGATATGATCCAAAATGCTTATACAAAAATTAAAAACAAATGATTGCACCATATATTACTTCAATATCTACAAATGAACTTGACTAAGCTAAGAATCAATAGGCAAGGAGTAAAACTTATAGAATCTAGAATCAAACTGCATAAAGCTGAAGCAAAATAGCAAATTTTAAGTAGATATCTTTTTACTTAATTAGAAATCTTGTTGAAACAAGCTAGCCATTATATGCAGCCCAACTTTACATGCCGTTAGCCAATAGATCAAATCATCTCAAGTAATCATCTAAGAGTTGCAACAACACTAGGGACATTTGATGTATCGAAAGGGTCAATACAAAAGTGAGATGCATAAAAATTCCATGATGGAACCATATTTACCATTATAACAGGAGATGGAGAGGTGAATCTTTTGAACACTCGTGATCCTATGGACCATATAATCCTGTGATGCATAAGATAAAAGTTATAGGAACTCAACCTTGTAAGAAATCAAACTAAATAAACTGAAAATGCAAAAAAAAAAAAAAGATCAATCAATTCAGCTGAACAAGTTTTTGACGAGTAACAAAAATGCAGCAATACATTATTGAATATAAGATAAAGGTAGATTCTTTTTTTAGGTTCCATCTCTCGGGATGCCCATCACATATATGTTGCCTTCTAGGCTGCTAACTAAAGCCAAAAACAGAATTAAATAAATCCAGTGAGAGTGAGGACATCAGATCAAGCATACACATAAAACACACACCCAAAATATTCTAATTCGTAGCCTCGCCTCCAACTTGCTGGAAAATGAATAAAAATAATAAACCCGTAAACTTTAAGAAATTGAAGGAAACGAAATAACATCAAACAAACTCTTTGTTTTAGGAGGAATTTAAAGGCATCGACTTTGGAAGCTGGTTGCGAAGTGAACCATTACATCATTACTAGAATAAAGCCAATGAAGCAGTCCACATCTTTCACTTCATTAAAACTGAAGCTTCAACGGTCAGTTGCCCTATGATTTAACATAGGCAGAATCACTTTTTTGCAAGCAACACTTTAATAAGAACAAATTTAGCTCCTAGACTACCAAATAGATCACTGCACCCTCATCCAGAGCCCAATTTAAAGTACAATAGCTGGAGCACTTAAATTTATAAAAGATGACATTGAACAGCGTATATCAGAACTCTAATTTACCTGTTTTCCTGAATGAATATCTCATGGTCAGAACTATCGCTTAAGGGGGACGCCGAAGCATCGTTGTCATCCATTTCATCTCTGTCTCGGACAATGTCGGGGTCAAAAAGGAAGTAATCGTACTTATTGGAGACATCATCAAGAGGCTTGCCGTGGTGAGCTTCAGCAATCAAGCCAAATGGCTTGAACTCGCGTAGAACGGTGAGTTCACGAAGCCCGGTAGGCATTAGGAGAGTGGAATTGGTGACCGGGTCAGCTCGGCCAGGGAAGGAATTGAAAAATGGAGGTTGGAATTTTGAGGCAGAGAATTGCTCGCTCGCTCCCGCTCTTTTTTTTCCGTTCGAACAACTGTGATGCGTTTAAACTATAAACCCTAGTGTTTTCCCCTGTTTCGTTTGTCTTTCAGCATTGCCTGTCCTTGGATGGGATTCGCATTATCCCAAACTGGTTTAGTATAAGCTTTAGTATGCAAAATGTTATTTACATCAAGCCAAACATCACACACTCAATCTAATTTTAACTTTGGCCATGTTCTCTTGTACTAATTCAATTAAATTCAGTTCAGTTCAGTTAAATTCAGTTCAGTTCAGAAGTTGAAGAGAACAGGACCTTAGTAGTATTAGTTACCAATTGGTTAATACATTTTTTAAAAATGGAGATGGAAGTACTCGGATCAATACAATATTGTCTCTTTAAATTTATGTTTCATAGAAAAATAAAAATCATTGGCTGTTTTGATTTGGTTATAACATTTATTTTTTAAAAAAATCTCATTGTTACAAGTCTTCTGAGTTGGTGGTTTTAATAAGTTAAGATGAGATTATTCTTCCCATTCAAATAAAAGAAACGAAAGGAATTTTAGAATAATATAACTACACTTTCCAAATGTAAATTAATTTTAGGTTGAATTTAATTGAGTTCGTAAAAGAACACGTTCGTTAAATTAACTGTTAAAATTTTATAGGGTAAACTTCGAAAAATGGACTTGTGGTTTGGGTCCTTTTCAAAACGGGTCTTGTATTAGATTTTAAGTGTCCCAAATTGCCCCTTGTCACGTACTCACGTTTGAGATCCATAATAGTCAACACAGGACCCATTTTGAAAATGACCAAAACCACATGTCCCTTTTTTGAAGTTTACCCAATTTTATATTTAGACATTTGCTTTATATTTCAGTGAATTGAAATGTCAAATCGCAATTATACCTCGAACAGGTAATTTTGGTTGTCGAAAACTTTTAGTGTATCGTGTAATTTAAACAGAATTATGTACGCATATAATAAAAAAACACACACAAATTAAAATAATAAAAATTAGGGTAAACTTCAAAAAATGACCATGTGATTTGGGTCCTTTTCAAAACGGGCCTTGTGTTATTATCGATCTCAAAATGGGGTTTGAGGTTTCGAACCGTTATAAAAAAAAAAGATTTTTCCCTCACCCCGTCAAAATTGATGACGTGGCCATGGGCAGAAAGGGAAAAAACTCAGACAAATCAATTTCTATTGTTCATCTTCACCTTCCTCGCTCAAATCTTCCATCACTGCCGCTCTTCACCACTGCCGCTCGCCGCCCATCGACCACCTCCGCGCTCGTCGCCGTCGCACACTGCTCGCACCACTCCTCCCTGAAACATAAAACCTAACAAGACTACAAATTTTTCCCCTTGACTTAAATACAACATATTTTAAAAGAAGCATCTGTGGGCGTTTACTCGGTTTAGGTTGCATATCTTAAACAAGCATCGAGTATTAACGTTCTTTAGTGTTGATTTTGGCTTTTCTGCCTGCATTTTATATTGGGAAATGAAGCTATGAAATCTTGAATTCTTTTACTTCATTGATATTTATGGCTGCATTATTTTGATTGTCAGTTGATCGAAACAAAGGAATGCTGGGCACTTTTGCCCCTCAGAAGGAACCGTATGAGTATGCTTTGGAGGAGGAGATCAATCCATGGGAAGACGATGAACAGTAAAACTAAATGTCTCACTCTAACTTCTCTGCAATTCCCTTTCCCCTTCAATTCGACACTCTTCATTCTTTCTATACTCCTTCTCCCTCCCTTCATACCAGCTCCGATTCGGATTCCGATTCCGATTTGGCCGATTTCTCCTTCGAACCCTACCACCCCGATGACGTTGTTTCCTTGCGCAGTTCGGTATCGCAATTGGATTTGCACACAGAACCGCCGCTCTTCGATTTGAATTCCGAAGCATCTCATTCGGATTCGTATCCGGAGCCACCGCAGTTTTCCGATGATTTTGATTGTTGGGGTTTTGAAAGCAACGATGGAAGATTTGAGCGAGGAACTGAGGAAGGGGAAGATGAACAGTGGATGAAACCAAAGATTTGTCTCAGTTTTTTTTTCCCTCTCTACCCCTTGCCACGTCATCAATTTTGACGGGGTGAGGGAAAAGTCCCCTTTTTTATAACGGTTCGAAACCTCAGACCCCATTTTGAGACCCATAATAACACAAAGCCCGTTTTGAAAAGGACCCAAACCACAAGGCCCTTTTTTGAAGTTTACCCTTTATATTATATACTTCGTACCACCTACAATAGTACTTTATTTCTAGTAGCAGCCAAGTACAAATCATCAATCAATTTCTTGATATAGAGTGATATGAAAGTGTCTTGCTAATTATTATGAACAAATCGCATTCCCAACATTAATACAATAAACCGACGATATCAATAATAAATACATATATATAATCACTGTTACAAAGAAAATGCGAACAAACTTAAAGTTAATGTCATAGACATAGCCTCCCCCTTCTGTAAGAATTTGGGTGGCGACAAAAACAATGTCAAACACTATTTATTAAAGAGAAATCCGAGCAAAGTTAGGTTGCTATTCCGATTTTCCTTCGTTTGCGTACAATATCAAATGCACATTCAATTGCTAAATAATCCTTGCACGATGTTCGTTCGGTTTTTAATACTAGTTGTTTTATTTTTTTTATTTTGATTTTTTGATTGAATGATAAAGTCCATAAATCAAAATTAGAGACGGTTACAACTCTAATCAAAGGTGGATACAAGAATCCCCCTACATGTCGAAGAATCTGCTACCCTATCTAGCTAACAACTATAGTAACAGATTCGTAAACTAAATATAGATCACCGGAGATAAAACACCGGACAAACATAACAAGATTAACAAACACATGCTTTATCAGCAAGACAACATGGCCTTAGCCAAGACAGACAAAACATAAGCGTTACAACCTATCATTTCTAACACTAAACTAACAATCCCGATTATCAACAATCCTGAAATACTTACTCCATAACACCATACAATATTACAGATATGAAAACTCTTCCTCTTTCAAATAGAGTATGATCCGGAGTATCTACAGTGAAATATCCCAAAGTATCTTGTCTAAGTTCGAATGAGGTCCAACCCAATTGTAGAATAATTGCAGAGTAAAGTACTCATGATTGAGTAAATCAGTCCTGTATAGAGTATAAAAAAAATAAGATTACGCAATTTATTTGAAACGAAAAGAAAAAAACGACCGATGAGGCGGCAAGGTGGTGAGGCGGAGAAGAGGAGGTGCGGGGGAGTGGGTCGAAGAGGAGGGGGCGGAGTAGAGGGCTGGAGGGGCGGAGCATTGGTGATAATGTATTTAAATAAAGGTAAATATATATATTGAAAATTGAAAAAAATTGAATATTAAATTTTTTTTGAAAGGTAAACAAAAATATAAAGGGAGTGAGTAAAAGTTTTGGTGTGACATGCCCCGTCCACTTGACTATTTATAATTTCCATTTTTAATATATCTTCTTACTTATTTATAAAAATGTTTTGACAAAAAAACAAATATAAGTTTCCTACCTTTTTGATGGATACACATTCTCTCATTATCTGTCTTTCTCTCTCCCAGAAATTCTCTCTCATCTCTCTTCTTCCTTTTCTCTTTCTCTCTCCAGAAGGGCAAAACCGTAAAGAGCCGTTTACTCCCCAAAGTAAGTTCTCTCTCTCTCTTTCTATAATTTTGAATTTATGTGTCCTCTACTTATTACCTGCCTTATCTGTTTGCATTCACATTGTTAGGTTTGATTGCGCATTCTCTATTTCCTGATTTTGCTCCTGCTCTTTCAGAGCTGCGATTTGATTTTGTTTTGAAACCCTAGCTCAGCGTTATGGCTTTGGTTTCGGTGTTTGAATGTGGTAGATCTGGTTTTGGGTGTGTGGATTGGCTCCGGAGAAAAATGTCGGAGATTGGATAGATTTTTGCTGTAATTTCATATGTTTCCTTGCTATTTGATTGGATCTCAAAATCCCCATTTTGGATCTAAATGCGTAAGTGAAATCCTTGCTCCAAATTTCAATTTTTTCTGTTTCTCTTTTCGTATGAATGTGATTTTGGAGAATGTGATTCGATCTGGCATTAGCTGTTTTTGGCAACCGAACAGTCAAACAGATGAATGATTTTATGTGTTTGTTTATCTGTTTATACATCGTTTGCTAGTGATCTATTTGCTTGTGAGCTGAATTTTGAATGGTTTTGTGTTGGTTGAGGCATCATTTTATAAGCACAAATTTGCATTGTTTAGGATTGCATTGCGAACAATGTGTTTATGTGGAAATGAATAGATCGAAAGGACTGATTTTAATGTGCACAATGTGTAGTTTTCATGGATGACGATGCATTGGACATGCGAAATTGGGGCTATTATGAGCCGACTTTCAAAGGACATCTCGGCCTGCAGCTCATGTCAAGCATTTCAGATCAGGAAACGAAACATTTCCTACCTGAACGTGATCATAACAACATCATAGCTGGAGCCTTTCATCCCCGCGATTGTGTGGTTTCAGATGCTCCTGTTCCATTAAACTATCTGAGAGATACTTGGACGAGCCAGAGGGAGAAATTTTTGAATATGTTGCCACCAAATGCCTCTTATACTCCCATTCTCCCGGCTGGCCATTCATTGCAAGTTCTCCAACCACCACCCACAAGAGATGAAGGAACGGTTGGGGTTGAGGAGATTCCGAGTCTTAGTAATGTAGGAGGTAGCCAACTGAAGAAAAGACAAACCGGGGTTGCCCCGAAAACTCCAAAGGTGAAGAAACCTGGAAAGCCTAAAGATAAAAGCAACAACACAGTTCAGAGAGTTAAGCCAGCTAAGAAAAGTTTGGATGTGGTCATAAATGGTATTGACATGGACATTTCGGGTATTCCAATCCCGATTTGCTCGTGTACTGGAACTCCACAGCAGTGCTATCGATGGGGATTTGGCGGGTGGCAGTCTGCTTGTTGCACAACCAATGTGTCGGTTTACCCCTTGCCGATGAGTACTAAAAGGCGAGGGGCGAGGATAGCTGGAAGGAAAATGAGCCAGGGTGCTTTTAAGAAAGTATTGGAGAAACTTGCTGGTGAAGGCTATAACTTTGCTAACCCAATTGATTTGAGGACTCACTGGGCAAAACACGGCACAAACAAGTTTGTCACAATCAGGTAGATTTACAATGTTTTGGTGCCTTAGGCAGCGCCTCTATTTGCAATCGATGTAATTCTCTTGTATACATCTGTGGCTTATTGCTGAGATATATGTGGTTCATTGTTGTTCATGAATCTTCTCACAGATATGGTACATGTTTTTGAAATTCAGACTTTTCTTCGGAATTTTTAATATTTAAGCTCTGTTTGTGTTATGGAGGCAACTAGTGACTTCTTGCCACCAGAATGTAGGATATGGATGAATTATTTGTTGGACCTTTGTCAACATTTTTTTTTTCTTGAAAATGAATTCATCATGTGTTGGTAAATGAATGCTTATTGTATTGCATCTAATCTAATGACACGTTCTTCGTTTTTCTGATATATAATCGATGCTTCTGACCGATTTAAGAGCTTCGAGTAATATTTTGCTCTATTGTTGTTATGTTGCTGCAGAAAGGATATACTAATATGATATGTACACTATTCTGGTGTCTACAAGACTTATTTTTTTCAATGAAATTTAATAGGAATATGGAATATTGACTCTAGATGCTTTACATGACCATTTGCCGCATTTTTAGTGTGCTTTTGTTTTAGTGTACCTGATTCTGTTGCATTGTCTTGTGTGAGAAAACAGGAAATTCCTTGAATGCTGTTATATGATACTTTTGTTTGGTTCTTTTCCCTTGATATATTGGTTTGGAGAACCTTGTGATTTCTTGGCCTTGTTTGGTACATGGTTATCCATGGTTCATTAAAGTATGGTATGGTATGGTATGATATGGTATAGTATGGTATTTTAAAAACTGTTGTTTGGTTTCATGGTATGGTATGGTATGGTTTCTTTAAAATTGTATTGAAACCATGGGAAACCACCAATTTCTTGGTTTCAAAAAATTGGGCTTTCATACATAAACCATGAGGAACCATACCAT
>CAOJBI010363626.1:0-18589 GCA_948277035.1 Euphorbia corollata
ATAAGCGTTACAACCTATAATTTCTAACACTCAACTAACAATCCCGATTATCAACAATCCTGAAATACTTACTCCATAACACCATACAATATTACAGATCTGAAAACTCTTCCTCTTTCAAATAGAGTATGATCCGGGGTATCTATAATGAAAGATCCCAAAATATCTTGTCTAAGTTCGGATGAGGTCCAACCCAATTGTAGAATAATTGCAGAGTAAAGTACTCATGATTGAGTAAATGTATAGAGCATAAAAAAAAATAAGACAACGCAATTTATTTAAAACGAAAAGAAAAAATGACCGAGAAGGCGGCGAGGTGATGAGGCGGAGGAGAGGAGGGGCGGGGGAGTGAGCCGAAGAGGAGGGGGCGGAGTAGAGGGCTGGTGGGGTGGAGCACTGGTCATCGGAAAGAGGCGGCGGAGGTCGTTGGGTGCGGATCATGGAGATGCTGAAGAGGAGGGGGGGAGGAGAGGGCCGGAGGTACCAAGCCACTTTCATCGAAGAATAGAAGGGGACGAAGGAGAGGGCCGAAGAGGAGGGGGCGGAGGAGAGGGCCAAAGAGGAGGGGGTAGAGGCCGCCGGCGGCTGAGGGGATCTTCAAAACCCTAACAGAGAATATCGTCTGACTTTCTTTTTCAGAGGCCGTTAAATATTATCAAAACATGTTTTTAAATTTACCCTTTTTTAAATTTGAAGATTAAAATTCTTAAATCTATTAATAAGCTTTCGATTGTAATGGCAATAGAAAGTACAATATTATTAATATTATTATTGTTAAAGCTAGGGGTCAATCAGTTTGCCGTCAATTGCCACACCTTACATGTTATCTCTTCCCTCCGGCGACCGCCGTCCTCATTTCTGCAAATATCGTGCTATTGGTCTGCTTCATTTTTAAAATATTATTCTCCGTTTTGTTGTTCCTATAGGCTTTGGTTGGAAGAGGGAATCTGACAGTAAAGGAATGTAAATCATATAAGCTGATTGAGAGTACGAAGACTAAATAGTGGGAGGGGTTTTGGTTGGAGCCACTTCCTCCTTTTACAATTTTGTCTTTCTCTTCTAATTTATTCTACTTTTTAATTACTTTTTTTTATATAATTTAATTAATTTATATTTACTCAGTTTTCAAAATCCATACCTTCTCCCGAACACAATTTCATTCCAATCTTTGTATTTCCATTAGAGGCTATCCTTCACGTTTTCACCTAGATCATTGCAAAACTTATCTTACCATGCTTGTCATTGCCCAGATTAAACAATGCCACGTCGTTCCTCCTCTTTTATTTTTCAAAGGCTAAATGACGACGCATCAGTCTTTGAAGGACTATGATAGTTCAATTAGTTTAGACCATGTCCAATGCAATACTCTATATTCTCTACTTTAAATTCTACTTTTACAGTTTTTACTCTATTTATACATTTGCTACAGTAAATTCACTCCAAGCCACTACTCTATAAAAAGATTCCTTTCATCAAACAATATATTATTATCATCATCATTGTTATTATTATTATTATTATTATTATTATTATAATTATTTAACAAAAATATTCAACTTTTACATTTTGATAAATATAAGTTTAAAAATATAATATAATGAATATTTAATTGATAATGCATATTTTTATATACATATAGAAATAAATAATTAATAAACTAAAATAATAATAATATGCTTCATTTAAGTAGTAACAAACATTCATAATAAACTTATATAATACAACTACACACTAAAAGTTATAAATTAATTATAAATAAAAGACACTTCTAAACAGTCAATTGGAATTAAGAAAGCAAAATTAAAAAGAGCGCTTGAATCATAAGCCACTGAAATTAGAATGATTGTGAAAGAAGATAATGAAAAACTAATGAAAATGATGGAAATGCAAAGGGAGCAACTTCAAATTCAAAGGGAGAAAATGGAATTTAACAAACAAAAATGGAAATGGAGAGACAACGTTTAAGTGGATAAGAAGATTTTGTGCTATTTCAAGATCCTGAATCAAATTCGGATCCAAATTTACGAGCTTTTCTTTTAGAAAGGCAATTGGAAATTCGTACTAGTAGATTGGCGGAATAAAGTAAACTATCACAAACATCACAACCACAATCTAACATTGAAAATTTTGGATATTTCAATGATATCGGTGGAAATCAACATGACTTATCACATTATTAAGCTCAAATTAATTATATTATTATTTAATATATATGTTTGTTATTTAGATGAATTTTTTTATTTTAATTTAATTTTATTTTTTTAATGAATATTTATTTATCTTATGATGTTTCATTATGTAATTTCTAAGTTTTAGAATTTATAATCAAATATTTATTGAAATAATATATTATCTGATTTTGAAATTTGTTTTCTATGTTCAAATTTATTTAATATAATAATAATAATTTTATATATAAATTAAAAAATATTATTATAAAATTTAAATATATTAAATATTATTAATATAGATTTATAATACATGAAAATTATCATTAATTTATAAATTATAAATAATATAATATAATATTTTAAATTGAATTATAACGTCTATTTTGGAGGTGGGATTACATGCCCTTAACCTCGGAGTAAAACCGTTATGGATTTCAACGTAACCGCTGCCCTATCGTTGCTGCCCGCAGGCTAACTCTTACTCGTCGCCTCCCCTAGCTCCACCTCTTCTGCAAATTGTCACCGTCGGACAGAGAAATCAAGCTTAAAAATCCGGCTAAAAGCATTTTTTTTGTTTTCCTTCAGCAAATTGAAGTTCTTTAGGTAATTTTTCACTAAGTTTTTATTGACTGCCGCCATTGATTTTGATTCTACTTGGTTTACTTGAAATGAGTTTTGTTGACTTTCTGTGCCGAGGACTTCAAGTGAATTTGATTTCTGTATGTTTGGTTTAGTTTATTTGTAAGTTATGCTGATGCTGGAACTTGATTGTTCATTATTTGAATTGTAGAAGAGATGTTGTTTGAAAGCTGATTTAAGGTGTGCCATCTTATAAATTGAGAGTTTTGTTAATGGAATTTTCGTGAGTGATTATTTCATTTGAATTGAGTGGTTGTCAAAGACTAGGGAGTACTGAATCGTTTGCTCAATTAGGGATACATTGTTTAGCTTTCATCAATTGAATTGTTTGCAGTTGAATTAATATTCTCTTAACAAACTCAGTTTTGTTTAGATGCCTGGGGCTGGGAACCAGAAGCATACTTAATAGTATTGTTTCTTTGTATACATGAAGCTTGAAAAGATAACTGTAAATACAACAATTGTTCCCCAAACAATATCCTGCTTTACCAGTTTAGTTTTCTAATATTGAGTGAACATAGTTCACCCATATTTGGATTTATGACTTAACCTATGCCATTCTGGAAGTTCAATTAGAGAAAACAAAACTGTCTAGAACCCCTAATGTGATATTATAAACGCTCGCATTTCAGAAAAAAAAAAAAGGATTTTATAACTTAAACCATTATGTCTCTTCTTCTTCCTTCATCAAATCGTTTTTTTAAATTCCACTAAATTTCAAAGTTGGTGTTACCTACTTCTGCCGGCGCTAAAAGAAGAAAACAGAGTGGGTTTCTTATTTTTCCTTACTGTCTATCGTCACCACTGATTCTCCTTGCCTTAAAATGCGGTGCCTCGTCGCCTAATCGCTGGATGGAAATTCTTTATCGACATTTTTATTTTTTTGAAATTGTTTCAACAACATAGAATTGCTATGATTAAAACAACCTACAACAATTTGTTGTGTAGCATATGCTAAAATATTTTGGACCAAAATGGACTTAGAGTTTCGTATGAATTTCCAAGTTGTATTTCAATTGAACAACCAAAAGATTAATCTTGATGGTATAGGATATGATCCTGGTTGAGAGAGTATTTTCTGCAATAAAATGTGGAGACTGACGTGAGAAACAAAATGGGCGATGAATGGTTGAATGTTTGCTTGGTTGTGTTCATTGAGAGAAATATTTACAGCAATGGATACTGAAATTTGTGCAACATTTTAAAAATATGAATACTCGTAGAACTCAATTATCTTTATCAAAATGAACTACTATATTTGATTATGTGATTGTAGATGTTTTTTTGCTTTTTTAAATTATATATTGATAATTTTGCCTGAAATTTTTTTGATCGGCAATATTTTTCTTTGAAAGCCCGCCCCTTTAACAGGGTTCTGGTTCCGGTTCCGCCACTTTGCAAAATGGTTCTACGACAGACCTCTATTTCTTCCGATACTTCTGTTTTCTCCTCTAAAGATTGTAATTTTGCCTTCAGACGTAGTTTTTTCTCTTCACATACTACAACTAAAACCCTCAGCTTCCTTATGGATAAAGACAAGCCTCAGCTCTCATCCGTTTCTTCTACTTCATTGGTGCTGAAGCACTCTCAGCAACGCTTCAATCATATCTTCTCATGCCGTGCCACTCATGACTCTCATGATTCCTCTCTCAGGTTATACACTTTATGCCAATTTAAAATTTTATAGTTCAATTGGTTTGTACTTTTTGCATCGGAGCTGATTCGTAAATCATGATTATCTGGATGGGGTAGTAAAAATGAGTTGCCTGTCCATGGAGTGTGAGATGATTGTTGGCGTGTTGGGAGGTGGGTAATTAGGTCGTATGTTGTGCCAAGAAGCTTCCAAGATGGCCCTTAAAGTCGTGGTTTTGGATCCGCTTGTCAATTTCCCTGCCAGTTCCATTGCTTTTGATCATATGGTTGGTAGCTTTGATGATAGCACTACTGTTGAGGAATTCGCCAAAAGGTTCAAATTCAATCTCTATGAATTTTGCTGCTTACTTTTTTAGCCTGATTTCTTTTAATTATTGAGAATTGTATAATTATATAGGCTAATTTGTTATTGGTATTTAGATGTGGAGTATTGACAGTCGAGATTGAACATGTTGATGTCGCTACGCTGGAGAAACTTGAGCAGCAAGGAGTTGATTGTGAACCAAAAGCTGCTACTGTTCGAATTATCCAGGTATTTTTATTCGGTTTTGTCTGTTTTAATTTACAATACTTTCTAATTAGATCTTTTGTGGCGTCTATAGTCACTATAGCTCATGTACACCTTTGACAAAGCAATAGATTTTCTAGATGCTGCGTGCTACAACTAAATGATTGACTTTGATACTTTAACTAATATTTTGGGAATTAATGAAATGAACATTTCCCCAACTTCTCCATGAAAATATTGATTAAAAGCCTTTCAGTGTTAGTGCTATGACAAAGTATTGAGATTACTTCCCAGCAAAGAAGGGAGCGGGGAAGTTTAAAAGGGAATTGTCCTAGCAAATTTGGAGTTTTTTTGTCGTTTCCATGTCTTAATAATAAGAGCTGAAGAACTTAGCCCCTAGTGGAGCTACTTTTCTTTTCTTTTCATGCAAGCCACCAGTAATTGTTGAACCATTGCAGATTTGTACCCAATGTACAGGGGGCCCACTGTCTTCTAAAATAATTTTTGACAAATATGTATTATTATATTGGCAATGCTTTTGTTTTTTTTTCTGTCAATTTAAACCCTTAAAAGAATCTTCATGTTACAATGTTTAATTTGTGGTAAACTGTTAGAAGCAACTGTGTTATCCTCTTTTTGTTAATATTTAAGGTGTCAATCTACAGTGTTTGATTATTTGCTGTTTTTTGGCATGATTCGTGAGTTTAAAGCTTGTGATGAACTTGTTAAGTTGAATTCCTGTATTGGACTTTACAGGATAAATATCTTCAGAAGGTTCATTTTTCTCGTCATGGAATTCCACTTCCTGAGTTTATGCAGGTTGGTGATACTAGCTGTTGATAAGTACAATTACATGCATTACATGTAGAAATTGTTTTTCCTTGACCATGTTGAACATATTTTGAATGAATATTACCGAGACAGATAGATATTTTAGAAGATGCAAAAAGAGCTGGTGACCTTTTTGGCTATCCTCTTATGATTAAGAGCAAAAGGCTAGCTTATGATGGCCGTGGAAATGCAGTTGCTAAGAATGAAAAGGAATTACATTCTGCTGTTACTGGTAAGATCTTGCACCTATCATTATTGTGGTGGTGTTGCAAAATCTATTTCTCCAGTTGTCTAGAACCATGAATTGATTTGTTGTTCTTTTCTAGATTAAGTAGTATTCTACTAGGATCTATCCTAGAGTTATGGTTGTACTGAAGATTTAGTTGTTAAAGGCTCGCTTCGGGCGTGCCTCACTCAAGGCTCAAGGTCTCATGCCTCCCCATGCCCTAGGCGAGGTCTTACCTCAAGCGAACACCTTGAAGTATTGCGCCTAGGCGCACCTCAGGCACAAGCTATTGTCGTTTTAGGGCTTTTTCATTTTCACCTAAAAGTTTTCGTTTTTTTTTTTTTTTTTGTGTTTTTTCACTTGGTTAAGTGTTGCTTTAGTGCAAATCTTGAGATATTGAAATTTTTTGATCTTGGATATCAGCAGTTAACAGTCTATAGTAAAAAAATTTTTTTGATACATTATATCAGTAGTTGACAATTTGTACTAAACACTAGAGTTTATCTTTCATGTTTATTCTAAGGTAATTTTGCTAAATTTAATAGTTCTAAATTTTTCGAATTTAAATTCAAACGATGTTTTGTAATCCTGCGCGTCTACACTTTCCAGCATATATCCATTGAATAACACACATTATAGGGTCTAAGTATGTTGTGATTTACACTATTTAGTAAATAAGAGAAGATATAGTTTGTAGCAGTAGAATTAATTCAGATTCTAACACTATTTATTGTCCATTAGTGTTCAATGTACTCTCTTTTCTTCCATTTCCTTAGAAAATGATGTCTTGCTATGTCTTATGTCCTCCAATGGTAGTTACTATTCAGTATTACTTAGTTTGCAGCTTAATACTCATTAGATTTTCAATTAAGCAATATAATGTTGTCTATTGAGTATATGGTAACTTTGTTCAACTTATAATTCAACTTTTTTCTAAATAGTTATGTTTTGCAATTTTTTGCTCCTAGCTTACCTCGGGCGTATGCCTCGCCTTGTATCACGCCTTCTGGCGCTCTTGGTTCTCTTGAGCCTTAGTGTGCCTTGCGCCTTTAACAACAGAAGATCCATTATGATGTTCCATTACTCGTGTTTTCTTTTTGGATTTGGGTTGGACGTTAGGACTTAGGAGGGTTTAATCTATATAAGGTAGTTGAGAGGCAATAAAAGCCAAAGACTTGTACGCTTTTAAACTCTAAAATTTGGACTGCAATCTTGTTAGCTGAAGCTAGTTGATCTTGGTAATAAAAATAAATTTAATGGCTTGACTAAATTTTGGACAGTATAGTTGATTTGTCTTGATCTAGTTGAGGGTTTGGAGAGGAAGGGTTTAATCTCTGTACATAGTTTAAAACCAATAAAAGCCAAAAATTCACCCTCATTGAGTTTATCCTGGTATCGGAAAGAAATTCAATGGAAAATTTTCGCCTCTTATGTTGTGGACTGCAACTCATCTAATTCACCATATCTTTTTATCAGTGTTTTAAAAATCGGGTCTAGGCGGTGCCTAGGCGGGAATTTTTGGAACACCGCCCCGATTTTCTCTAGTCGGGCGGTCCTAGGAGCGCAAGGCAGATTAGGCGGGCGCCTAGGCGCGCGCAAGGCGGATTAGGCGGGAGTTTTTGGTAAATTTTCAGACATCTGTTTTAAAAATCGGGACTTAAGCGGGGCCTAGGCAGGATTTTTTAGAACTTCGAGATTTATCAAAACAATTTCACTCTTATTTGTCTAAAATTATGCATAAACATTTAAAATTTGCTTTAGAAAATGCAATATGATTATTATTAGAATATTTATTTGATGAACAAATACATTTTAAAGCCTTAGTATAGCTTATTCGTAAATCCGCCTAGGCACCGACTAGGCCCCGACTCCACCTAGCTCCCGCCTAGTGCCTAGTGCTTTTTAAAACACTTGCTTTTTATTTGAACTTGTTCTATTTGTATTTACAACATCTCATCTTGACCGAGCAATGCATCTTTTTTTTTCGGCCTTTTTTATTTGCAAATGGGTCCTGATGAAGTTTCTGTATTTTTGGCATAAACTAGTGGAAGTTTCATTGTGATTTTGATTTAAAAATGCATAATTGGTCCTTTCTAGCTCTAGGAGGTTTTGGTCGCGGTTTGTATGTCGAGAAATGGGCATTCTTCACAAAGGAACTAGCTGTCATTGTCGCTAGAGGGAAAGATAATTCCATCTTGTGTTATCCTGTTGTTGAAACTATTCACAAGTAAGATACAGTTTCACCAACTTGATACTGTTATCATTCTATTGGTTTTCTGTTGTTAGATCAATAATGCATGAACTTGTTTGGTATATTAGGTATTGATATCTTATGATAATTTTTGAACCCATTGTTGATATCTTACTATTCACAAGTAAGATACAGTTTCACCAACTTGATACTGTTATCATTCTATTGGTTTTCTGTTGTTAGATCAATAATGCATGAACTTGTTTGGTATATTAGGTATTGATATCTTATGATAATTTTTGAACCCATTGTGCTGACATTGACAACTGATGCTGATGTCTTGTAGGGAAAACATATGTCACATAGTCAAGGCACCTGCTGATGTACAATGGAAGATTAAGAAACTTGCCACAGATGTTGCTTACAAAGCCGTTGAATCTCTCGAAGGTGCTGGGGTGTTTGCAGTAGAGTTGTTTCTGACTAATGATGGTCAGGTGGGGTCTACTATTTCTGTTTCTGATTTCATATTCATTTTTCTTCTTGTTGTCCTTGCTGCATTTGAGTAATCTATTGATTTTTCTCCTGTAGATTTTACTGAATGAGGTAGCTCCCAGACCTCATAATAGTGGTCATCACACAATTGAGTCCTGCTACACCTCACAATATGAGCAGCATCTGCGAGCTGTTGTTGGTCTCCCACTTGGTGATCCATCAATGAAGACTCCAGCTGCTATCATGTACAATATCCTGGGTGAAGACGAGGTAAAATTGATAATTTTCCATTTTCTTTTGTTTCTAGTTGTGACTAGGAACACAAAGAAAATAAAAACACACTAGAGCTTTTGTAAGGAATAGGTTTGTGATGATGTTTACAACATATGAGGGAGCAATTGCAGCAAAATTTTGAAAATAAATGCCCATTTTTCTGTTTCCAGGGAGAAGCTGGTTTCCGTTTGGCACACAAACTGATTGGAAGGGCATTAAAGTTACAAGGGGCTTCTGTTCATTGGTATGATAAATCAGGTTAGTTTTTGCTTGGGAATTTTATACCCACAATATATTTCTTAATCCCCCATCTATACCCACCTCCCAGATCTCTGTTTTATTTCTCTCTCGTTTGTTCTCTCCCTCTAACTCTTTCATATCTTTTCACAGAAATGCGAAAGCAACGAAAGATGGGCCACATCACTATTGTTGGTCCTTCGTTGGGCATTGTCGAAGCACGGCTAAATTCAATGCTAAATGAAGAAGGTTCTGGTAGTCTTTCTGCCGGTAATCTCTTGGTGAAATATTGATACCAGTACTTTATCTTGTTGCTGCATGATTCTACTTTTCAGTACTTCATCATTTTTTCACCTTGTCTCATTGTGAATGTCTAGAAAGTTCGTCTAAACCTGTTCTTCTAATGGATGAGTTAGTGTTGCTCTAAATGTCATGTTTCTGGATAGTTGGACCTTTGCTTGTTCTGCTCCATTATATTGTATATTTTTCATCTTGTTGATTGCAAGTTGTCAAAGAGAAATGCACCTGTTTAATTTTCTTAATAAATGAAATAAACTTGAATTGTTTTCTGCTTCAGTGAAGTTATGTGGTGTCAAATTTATTTGGTTTTTGAACTCCCTGCAGACAAACTTTATAGATTGAGTTTTCTCGTTTTCTGTTCATTTCCTCCTAGATATCCTCTTTTTATGCACCCTCAACCAGCAGAACTCTAAACGAACCCCTTACCCTACTATTACTTACCATAGTTCATTCTCTTCTCTCTTTTTTTATCGAATAGTTCATTCCCTTCTCATAACTAGATCTTAGGACCATAACAATAGATGTGTCTGTACTCTGTCTATTTGTGATACCTTGTTCAAACTTTAACTAATAAATGCATCTCATTGAAATTACACTGTCAAATTGTCCGATTCTGATAATTCCTGAATTGCAGTTGCCCCACGAGTTGGAATCATCATGGGCTCTGATTCAGATCTCTCCGTGATGAAAGATGCTGCAAGAATCTTGAATATGTTTGACGTGCCTCATGAGGTTAACTTGTTAATAACACATATAATATTGCTCCTGGAATCTACATGCCTTGTAATTTATGTGCGCCTTTGTTAATCATTATACCTGAAATTGATAGGTAAGAATAGTATCGGCCCATCGAACTCCTGAAATGATGTTCTCTTACGCCTCATCTGCTCAAGAACGAGGGGAGGGGTTCAGATTATTATTGCTGGTGCTGGTGGTGCAGCCCACTTGCCAGGTTAGTCACATGTGATCTTTTCTATGTATTGACTCAATATATTCTCCTCTTATTAGATGAAGCACCTGTTTCGCCCTTACAGGTATGGTAGCTTCACTTACAGCTTTACCAATTATTGGTGTCCCTGTGCGTGGTTCCTCTTTAGATGGAATGGATTCTCTCATGTCAATTGTACAGGTATAACTTAATTGGTATCCCTATAGTTCAATTAGGAGCATATGATAAAAGGCTGAATGCATCGAGACCCCCCGAACTTGTCCCAAAACGCCTATTTACCCTTGAACTTTCAAAAGTTTCAAATAACTCTCTAAACTTGTACAGAGTGCACCCGTTTGTCCCCTCAATATCACGTGTCGATTTTTTGTTGTTTGACTTTCAAAGATGTCATTTTCATTCCTCAATCAGAAGCTGACACTGACAGTGAGGGGGCAAACTGGTGCATTTTTTACAAGTTTAAGAGGCAAATGAGCATTTAGGGACAAGTTCAGGGACTTAAATACCTTTTTGTGGCCTTTTGTATAGCTCAAATATTCTTTTGGTGTTTGACCTGTTGACATTGCATGTTTGGCGCGGTCTGACGTATTCAACTTTTGTTTATTTGGTACCTAACATATCGAATTTTAGTACGATAACTTTCAAGGACCATTGAGGATCAGTAATTCTGTGCATGTCCAACGGAGGATACTCATTCTCCAAATGATAATATAGTTATTTCATGTTTTTTGTGTTGTTAGATACACTTTAGGCCAAATGCATACGGAGCCCCCTGAACTTGGCACGAAGCGCCATCCGCCACCCCAAACTTTCAACTGTGACACTTTGCCTCCCAATGTTGGCAAAACTGATACAGTTTGCCCCCCCCTCAATGCCACGTGTCAGTTTCTGATTGGTTTGACTTTTTCAAAAATTCCAAAATCTTTGAAAAGTCAAACCAATCAGAAACTGACACGTGGTATTAAGGGGGTAAACTGTATCAGTTTTGCCAACATTGGGGGGCAAAGTGTCAAGTTTGAAACTTGGGGGTGACGGAGGGCGTTTTGAACCAACTTAAGGAGGCTCCGTATGCATTTGGCTTTTTTTATCGATAAATCAGGATTTTCCGAGAGTGAACATTTTGCAATTCACATTCCACTTCTTTTTTTTTTTTTGCTGAATCACTCTTCTACATCTTTAATTGTCCAATGTTATCAAATTTATACTTAGGAAAAGTCTTCCTATTTAGCATATGTCAGGCACGTGAGAGGTCGACCACTCAAGGGTTAGGACCGTTAGGTGAATCCCAATAAATTTAGGGTTCCTTTTAGTTATTACATTGAATTTCATAATAAAAAATTTTAATTATAAAATTCCATATAAATTAAGTTAAACCTTCAGCTGCAGCTTTTTTTTTTCATAACTTACCAAATTATCCCTGTTTTTCAAACTTTCAGGTTTTTAATCTTTTTGAGAAAAGTATAATTCAATTTTGATATACGTTGTTAATCTATAAATAATCATCCACCTTATTTCTCCACATATATTCATGTTTAAATTTTATTCCATTACTTAGTGTATAAGTTTTAATGTTATTTTTAATATTGTAATATAGAATTCATTATTTTTAATCTCTTATTAATTGTAATAATAGAAATATGAATTTTTAGTATGACTATTTCAAAAAAAATTACTTATAACGAAGTTCTCAATTTTTTATCTCGTTCATGGGCCTCTGACATTTTATAAGGAATGGTTCTGCATATGTTGATGATGAAAAGCAATTCCATAATCACCAAATCTTAGGGAGAGTAAAACTAACATATTTGTAGTGATTCATCATGTATTTATTAAGGTAATTTTGTTTAATATTCAATCACATAAAACACTTTCATTTTTTTTCCTGTAAATGTATATAGTAAGTGTTGAATACGAGTATATATCCTCTGATATAATCAACTTAGGCCCTGTTCTTTTCAACTTCTGAAACCTGAACTGAACTGAACTTAACTGAACTGAACTTAACTGAACTGAACTGAACTGAACTTAACTGAACTTAACTGAACTGAACTTAACTTAACTGAACTGAACTTTTTTCAGTGTAAATTTATAACTACTCATACCTGAACTTAACTTAACTGAACTTAACTGAACTTAACTTAACTTAACTTAACTGAACTTAACTGAACTGAACTTAACTGAACTTAACTTAACTGAACTGAACTGAACTTAACTGAACTGAACTGAACTTAACCAAATTGAAGGTGAAAAGAACAGGGCCTTAATGTTGCCAATCGATCTATACCTCATAGTCATTTATCACTTATGTAACTCTTACAACTAATCTTTCTTTTAAATTCCTAAAGTTTTTTACCTTCTCATTTTAAAAATTGTTTGGCTTTTTGGTAAAAAAGACCTTACAACAAAAATAGCTGTTCCAGGAAAATACATTTATGTTATAATAGTTGACCGTATTTGTCGATTCTTAATTTGTTAATTTAAGTAATTTTCGTTGATCCAAGAGTAGTATCAGTACTTCCGTGACCAAAGTCTTAACTTAATGGTTAAAATTAAACTTGCGATATCTAGATCAGGTCCTAAGATCGAGTCACAACCGAGATGTGATGATGTTTTCTTTTGATTTTTTTTTGGTAAAATTTTCTTTTGGTTTAATGTAAGAGCAATTAATATGCAATTATTTTTTTTAAAAAAAGTATTATAACTCCTAATTTTATGGTTGGTCAAACTAACTTTATCATGCATTTCTTAGATACTCATTGATAGGTGAAAATGTGTTGTTAATTATTCATGCAAACTGCTGTGAATTAAAGTGAAAACTATCAGATTTTACCAAGATCTCGGTTTATACAAGTCTATGCTGCCAGAAAGGAGATCTTTAAGTTGCTGCTTGGATTTGATGCAAAATAGGCGGGAAATGGAGCAAAAACGATGAAGAATTAGTGGAGCAGCTGAGGTTGACTGATTTGACAGCACCATTGGGAGGAGAAAAGCTAGTGGAAGACAACTCATCTTTTTATTTACTCTTTTACCATTTCTACAATATTTTAATTGTTAGTGGACATTATTATATTAGTTGTAAGTTTATTATCTAGATATTTTAAGGGTAATTTAGTACATTTGTTTCTAATTAGCTCTTAGGGTTTGGGAGGTATAAAAAGCCTCATTTCTTTTTAGTTGTGCAGTTGGTTGTTGAACGTTTTTCTCTCTATTATTCTAAGCCAAAGTTTCTGTCATTAATGCGGTTTGAGCAAGCTTTTACTTTCAGAATTTATTTCTTGCTATTTAAGAGAATGAAGTGCGAGTAGTCCATCTAGGCATGCGAGATCTTCCTTACTGGCAGTCTAAGGAGATCTTCCAGCAGCAATAAAGAGTATATTTTCTTACTTACTTGAATGATTTGTGTGAATGGATGCTTAAATGTATAACTTGAGTCAAAGATCTAACTCGTGTTTAGTGGTGTTGGCAAGGACCGAGAGGTGACCCAATATTGCGGATCACATTCACACACTTACAAAGCATGAATTCGAGAGAAGATTGCGAGTTTGCCAAGGGTTTCTTATGTGAATGCTTAACTGATCGAAATGCATCATTTGATGAATCTATGAAGGACTGAGAAGTGAAGTGGATTTGTTGATGATAGAAACTGAGTTTGTCTAGTAAACAACTTAGGGAAATTAGGTTAAGATACCTTGGAATCATTTGAGTTAACTAGAAATATATTTGTTTGCTGTGGAAGATATCATTAGATTGCCATGGAATGATCAATCTTGTTGTTTCTCCTTTTGATATTCATTCAATTTTTAGTTTCTGTTTTCTTTCAACTGAAGATCTTGTTTTTAAATCAGAATCAACCCCAACTTACATTTTATGGCTTATTATTATGAAGCTCTTTTTATCATGAAAAGGTTAAACTTACTCTTAATTGCTCATTGAGGGAAACAACATTTGTGTTTGCTTAAACTACAACAGGACCCTAGTGCACTTGCTAGGTTAACCATTTGGAAGCAACACTCATCATGGAGTTTAAGGTTTAAAACTAAGATCAATCATACAAATACAGTAAACTGATCTCATAAAAATGATACTCTTTAAATTAATAACCTTTTTAAAATAATATATTTCTCCAGTCTTGACTTGGGCCAGTTCAAAATTGAGCAATTTCGATAAGATAATAAGATAATAATTTTTTAAAAATTCCAATAATACCATAAGTTTATATATATATATATATATATATATATATATATATATATATATATATATATAATATTGTAAAATACGATTATATTGTTGTCAGATTCTTCTTAAAGTTTAAATCTACTTGAATCGAATATATAATTTTCCTTATTTCGAAATAAGTCATTGTTACTTTTGTAATAACGTTTAGATAACAAGACATTTTTTAGTATGATTTTTACTTTATCTTTATTTATACGCAATATAATGCATTCTATCGGTATATTACATTGAAAATTATGAAAATAAATGAACCAAATTAAGTTTTGCATACATAAACTTATGAATATTAATGTTGCTACCTAAATATACTACCTAGCAAGTGCACTAGGGTTTATTGTAGTGTGGTAAGCACAATGTCGTATTTCTTAGGGAGCAAGTTAAATAGGTTTCCTTGGTAGACTGGTTTAGAAGGTCTTCGTATATTTTTGGGTTGGGTGATCATTGCTTTAAATGACATAAAAGTAAATGCAATAAAGTAAACAAAAGTTGCAAACAAAATAAAAAGACACAAGCTCCACCTTCCCATAAGCAGTCTAAGGCAACCTTTCCATAGCAAACATGCATATATAACTCACAATACAAATGAGATCCAAGGTCTCCTAATCTGAAATCCCTAAGTTGCCTTCTAAGCTAACTTAGTTTCTAACAATACTTAGCCTACTTCTCCTCTCGGTTCTTCATAGGATAAATAAAGTTGCTTCAAGATCAGTTAGACATTCATGAATATGAAACCTAAGGCATACAAACAATCATCTCTGAATCTCATGCATAGTATGTGTGTGAAGGTTTTCCATAGTGCTAGATCTCCTCTCAGTATTTACTAACACTACTAAGCAAGAGCTAGATCTTGACTCAAGATATAAAGTAAGCATTTAATCACACAATCAACAAAAAGTATCAAGTTAATACATATATTGCATGGAGGAAGCCTAAGACAGTCTTCTTGGAAGGTCTTGCGTGCTGGGCAAACTACATAGTAAAGAAAATGCTTAGTTATGTTAATGGAGAATATTTACAGATAAAAGAAGAATGACGTCCCAACGGAGCACCCATCTAAAGAAGAAGAAATGAGTATATATAGTCCAAAAAAGAAATGATAAAATATGATAACCCTTAAAAAATATCTAGATATTTTACTTAAAGAAATATTAAATAATTGCCAACTTGTAAAAAGCTTTCTACAAGTGGCACTATGATAAATAACAAAAAGTCAAAATCACTTCACTTCCACATATTCTAGAAAACATCACATCAGCAGCCTAACCTATACTTCCACTTGAATGGTCTCTTTTTTCTAAATTTTGTTCCAAGCAGCTCTTCATTGCAAAAACAGCAGAAGATCTTCTCCAATTCGGTAGAGACCTGAAAATCAGTGAAGACCTTACTAAAAACAGTTTTTCTCCATAAAATTTCATCATACAAAAGCATGATTATTTATTACACCATTTCACTCATCAAATAAACTTTGATTTATAAAGTAATGTTCATTGAATTAAGTATAATACATAAAAATAAAAATCATTGTATTTTAATTTATATAAAAAAATTTAATTTGTTTGATATAGAAAATTCTTTATAAATTAATAATTATCAATTTATCGATTAATTAATATCTCTCTAAATTAATGAAATTTTCCGATCTCAATTATTAATTTATAAAGATTTGACAGCGGTTTAACTAATTGAGCTAACTAACATTTGTATCTTGGCATATTAATGGAAAGATTATAGGGATATATCAACAAATATAAAAAAGATGAAGGGCATGGAATCTATTTGTCCGAAAAATAAAATAAAAATACCAAGGATCATAAGTATATATGCATGACAAAGATTCCTCTCCTACCGGACATAACAAATTAATAATATAGGCAGCTAAGAAATTAAATATACATAAATGTATATACATATATAAGGATAGGAAACACAACAAGTGAATTAAATAAATGTATAGGTAGGCTGAAAATCACATCAAATATTGGATCGAAAAAGAGGGATCATATATATATACAATTATTGGGTTTATTAATGTACACGAGTGGCTAGCTCCTGGTTGGATCCAACTGCGTTCATGGCCCTTTCATTTAATTTGTCATTGTCTTCATCTCTGTTTTCTTATTTCTTTTTCCATATTTGAACAAATATGTAATGAATATAAAATTAGGTCCAACCAACGTAATTCATTAACTACTATGTGATCCAGTTCTGATAAAAGTTGTTTCATCCAAAAAAAAAATATCTATCATGGATTGGCCAAATACATGTTTTACCCCCTTTAACTTGGCACAATTTCACTTTTGCCGCCTTCAACTTTGAAACGTCTCCGCTAACACCCCAAACTTGGCAAAAACGCACCCGACACCCCCCCACCCCCTCCTCATGTCACGTGTCACCTTCGGGGTGGTTTGATTTTTCAAATATGTCAGATTTTTTATCCAACCAGAATGTGACACGTGGCATGAGGGGGGGGGGGGCTGTCGGGTGCGTTTTTGCCAAGTTTTGGGTGTTAGCGGAGACGTTTCAAAGTTGAGGACGGCAAAAGAGAAATTGTACCAAGTTAAGGGGACAAAACATGTATTAGGCCTTCTATCATTGAAGTCTTTTGACCCTTCGGTTACCTACATATTTAGTGCGAATGGGAGAGCAAAATGTCTATGGAGGGTGATGCGTAGGGCTGTAAGCGAACTGAACAGTTCAAGCTCGGATCGGTGTTCGGATCGTTAAAAGCTCGGCTCGGTTCATTAACTAAATGAACAGATCTTGAACAATATTTTGAGCTTGAGTTATTAATGAACATGAACATGAATAAGTCAAAGCTCGACTCGAAAGCTCGTGAACTAGCTCGATAAAAATTTATAAAATAAAAATAAAATAAAATTTAAATCGTTACCATCACTTATTAATTTACCCATTAGTTTTTATGGGCTAACTAAATCGAAATGGTCTCCATCACTTATATGGACTTGAATTATGTTGGCATGTTCATTTTGGTGTGCAGCTGTTCTTAAAGAAGTGACATTTATGCTGATTGATGGATTGGGCGATGTGTCATTGCTTCTCAGTTTTAAATTTCTACTGCTTCTTATATGATGGTGTCAAAGTATGTTTTTGGAGATCATAAACATTATTAGTTTTTGGGTCAATTATTAGTTTTGTGGCTCATTTGGGTATTTAATACTATGAATGTTGTAATGACTATTTTATAATTTTCATAACTCTTTTTTCTTTGCGGATAATTTTGAAGTTCAAATCATAATTAGTTTTATTTGAAGTTCGTTAAAAGCTCGTTAGAAGCTCGTGAAGCTCGTAAACATTTAACGAACCGAACATGAACAAAATTTTTAGGCTCGAAGTGAGCTCGAGCTCGGCTCGAGCTCGATAAGAAATTAGACGAACAAAGCTCGAACAGGTCAAAGCTCGGATCGGCTCGGATCGTTTACAGCCCTAATAATGGTACGTTAGCTACTTCCCAAAACTCGGGTCTTCCAATTTTTTTTATTTAAAAAAGAAAGTATTTCTGTCCTTTTAAAGGAAGCACATTAAAATAACACGCATTATGGAGTTATTTGCATATTCTTTAATTCATTGCCTATTTTTTTTTTTTTTTTGAAAAATTTAATTCATTGCCTATAATTACTTTTTTATTTGCAAAGCAGCAAAATAATTTATAAACGTTGTAAAATGATTTAAAAAGAACATATATGGTTTATTAAGTGCTGAACAACCACGGTGAGGACAAGTCGATGAACATCAAAGGTGAAGAGCCGACAAAAGAGAAATAGATAATGCGTAAAAAATCATAACCAGTAATTGAGAGAGGGACTAAGAAGAGAGGGACTAAGAAGTTCAAGAACACAGATGGTAATAATTTAGGGATCTCACC
>CAOJBI010363792.1:0-12402 GCA_948277035.1 Euphorbia corollata
AAGAACAAATTTTAGAGATTCAAACACCAAGAACTCACTCTCTCTCGGACACCCTAATGGATTGACACAAACAACTCACAACTCAGACGAAACCATTATATGAAGTATATATTATTGATATATATGAAGTATGAAGTACATAGTATAGATTCATACAAGATTTTAGCTCTCAAGAAGACGAGCCGGGGGAATCAAAGAAAGCCAGCCTCCTCCTCCTCCTCTTGTTTGGCAGGGTTGTTCTTGGTGAGTATGTAGGTGTAAGAGGATATTTCCCCATGACATTACTCAAGGCCTTCCGTATAGAATTTATGAGTAGATGTTGTGCATAGGCATTTTGGGCAACAATTTTGTTCGTGCAGCTTGTTAAGAGAAGCATAACTTTTAACCGGCCTCCTAAAGTTGATATTTCTGCATTAACCAGTTTTAGTTGTAGGCCATCAATTGCTTGTCCTATGTCCGAGAGAAGTTCAGGCCGATATTCACAGCACAGCGATGCCTTATACGACAAAGTTTCATCTCCGTGTCGATTTTCACATGGCTCAACTTGCACTTCATCGTCGTCCACTGGAATCAGAAGTCCCTGACTGGCTTCCATTGCATTATTTTTCAGTTCTTTTACTTCTTTGATAACTTCAGCAAGCAACGTGGCTTTATCCATCTAGAAAATCAAAATCGAGAAGTTTTCAGGTCTGGATTGGCATGAGAATAACTAAATTAAGAAGGAAAAGAGCACGTGCTGTCAACAATAGGCTTATTCTAATAATGACATACCAGAAAAGATATGTCTCCATATCAATGCTACCTGCAAAAGTAATTTGGTTCATTAAGAAAATAATGAACATACAATTTTCTATCTTTTATCCTCCATATGCTAATCGAGTAGGACATTTATTTATATGTTTAAACTTAAGCAAAAGATGTATAGTGATTAGTGAACCTACCATCTAATCTTAACTATTATTTAACCACCTACCAAACATATGTCAACTCGAATAATGTATAGTGCCGCACTACCAATGATATAGCTTTGACTTCAAATACTAATTTATTATCTGGAATAGTCACATGGTTTTGCATCTTGATAAACAACAAAAAGTAACGAATTGACCAAGCCCGATAGCAAGTAACCGTAAAGCTTCAATCCTAGTACTGAATTTAGCCAAACACAAATTGCAACAAAAAGCACAAATGCTGTGTGAAATGTTTCCTTGCACTGAAACAAATTTAAGTTGTTCAAATTGACAGGAACTTCTAAAGTTCCTGTCTTGAGTTCCAATTTTGGATGCTAGTAATTCTTACCGTAAAAGAATGAAAGAGCCTTGCTAACTTCATTTACCAAATGAACTAACAAGTGATCCATTAAGATAACATTTCTCTCTCTTATGAAGAATTTACAAATCTAGTAGACATCCTCAAACTTCTAAAAATCGACCCTACAAGTGTGTTCACCGAATAAAGGATGCATTTGACACTGCTTTCTCCGGCTGACCGGGTCAAAACTGTTTTCCACATTCTTTGGCAAAAACATCATCTCACATGCTTTATAGGAAAACAGGCAAAAAAAGTCCATGACAACAACTCCAAACTCACCCCGAGTATTTCATATGTGTAACTCAACTAGCTCTATTAAGCTACTTCCTAGTCCAAAAACTATGCAACCTTTATTTGACTGTGGAGGCTCACAATTTAACCTCTTCGTAAACCAATGCTAAACCTTTCTCTACGATCCTAAAACGACGAAAACAAGTTTATTCTCCCCTTTAGCCTTTTAAGCTTTTAAAAGAGATTCCATATAAGGTTTCAGATTAGTATATAAATATTCTCTCTCCGTCAATTCATCAAACACCTTCCGATAGACAATTTTACCTAACCAATTTCAGTAACATAATTAACCAAAACTTCCAGCAATTTGTTCAATTTGTTATTCCAAAACACACAAATCAAGCAAGATGGAAATAAACTATAATTCTAGAATGAATTTTGATGAAACAAAACACCGAATTTGCATAATTAACCTTTTCTTTGCAGGGAACCAGACCCCGAAGAGTATCGAGATGAGCATTGATTCTCTCCCTCCTCCTCCTCTCTGCTTCGCTATGGCTCTTCAAAGCCGCCAGAGCCTTAGCCTCAGACTCACCTTTCTTACCAAATTTCTCCCCCGGTGCCCTCACGAGTTCTCCTTTCTCATTATCCAGTACCAAAGCCTCCGAAAATTTAGGAATCGAACCATCCGACAAAATTCCATTAAAATCGCCTGAATAACCACTCGAAAACGGGTTCGACGAGCCAAAATAACCAAAATCGGATGAAAGTTTCTCGTTATAATTGTAAAAATAGGCAACCATTGAATTGAATTAAAGTAAAAAACAAGCTAGATCAATATTTTTTCAACGATGAGGATCGAAAAGTGAAGAAGAGAAGCCAGGGGGACGAGTGGTAGGGGCGAACCAAAATGATAGCTTATGAAGGGGAAAGTTTTGCTGTTTAACAATGGCCATGTTAGTGATTGAATTTGTAGCAGTGAACATAACTTCAATACCGGGAAAAATGATAGAATTAGGGTTTAAAGAGATGAAGAATGAATCAACAAGTAAACATCCACATCTTGAAGAAGAGCATCGTTTGGTGGATATGTGTGTAACGTGATATTCTTCGGAAAGTGGAGTTATTGAAATTGTAAATCTTTCAGCTGAAATTCCGAAGAAGAAGAAGTGGATAACAGAGAAGAAAGCTTCAATTGAGTCTGATAATTTGAAAAACAGACGATATATACAGGACCGAATTGTAATAAGGACCGGAAGAATGACAATGTTAAAAAAATTATTAAAATAAAATAAATTAATAAGATTAATTAGTTTTTGGGACACTTACCATTCACGTGAGAGTATGATCCTCAAGAACCAGTTCTTATTATAATTTTCGGGACTGAATTGTAATTTAACAGAAAAACAAAAATTAAATATATAAAAGTATAAAAGTATAAAAGTCAATGGATATAGTTAAGGTTTGATTAATGCCTTAATGGCATTGGCATGTAATGTAACATGTTAAATGCAGTTTCAAATGTTAAAAGAAGAATAATAATCTCATTTTTTTTAATTGAAATGAGACTCAAAATATATTCCATCTTATCCGGAAATTTTACATTTACTATCAAACAAATGTGTAATCTTTCGTAATTCAACATATGTTATCTTCTTCCATTTTTTCCATGTCATTCATTTATTTATCTATTTCAATATAATTTTTTTTATAATTTATTATTTATAATTTTATTTTATTAATAAAAAGGAAAACAGATAAAAAATGAAAAGAAAACAAGTAAAAAAAATACTAAAAAACTAAGAGGGAGAAATCACGAAACAAACGAAAATAACTCTCATATAAGGGAGAATATTTATTAGGGGGTTCGTGAAAACTTTTTCTTCTTTTCAACTTTTACTTGTCAATGATCAATATTCTCCTCAATATCATCGTAATTACGATCATATGGCACATAATCTGAAGGAACATAATGTTCGAGGAAAATAGTATTTCCTATATCAATGTCATACGCTTCATCATCACTTGAACCAAATCTTTCAGCCCAAGACCTAGTGTCACGTTTCAGAGGTAATTGTATCAAGAACATGAAGCAAAAGATTATCACGAAAGATCATTGGTGAAAAGGTTGCCAAAATTTTATGAGCCTTTGTTTTGAGAACCTTGGCACTCATCATTCACTTGATTTTCTTCTACTTGCATAGCATCCAAATCTGAATCATTACCATCAACATCTTGATTAATGTTGATCTTCATAACTTTCAAATTCATAGTTTTTAGAACATCGCTAATGCACTTGAAAACTTTCATCCTGAACATCATTCTTGGCACCCATGGAGGCACACTCGTTTTTTCTTAAATATGTTTGACGAGAATGATCTAAAGCATTGTTGCTTGTTGGACCACTACTTCCTTCCACCAGAATTTGCAGATGAATTTGTTCAATAACAATTAAGGTCCCTTTATCCGTGTTAACTTAATCAAAACAATAAATTGTAAATGACTTTTGTTTTACATCTATGAGATCTCTATTATCCGAGTTATCTTACTTGTCCTGCACATCCTCAATAATGCCCCCATTTTGATGTTCAAGGGTTTCTTATTTATTCGTTTTTTGACTCTAGATCTTTTAGAAAGGTCTATCATGATCCGGCTTGTCGTTCCATGTCCATTTACTACCGCTTTTT
This sequence comes from Euphorbia corollata, assembly GCA_948277035.1. NCBI lineage: Eukaryota > Viridiplantae > Streptophyta > Magnoliopsida > Malpighiales > Euphorbiaceae > Euphorbia > Euphorbia corollata. Next base: position 4,230 of record CAOJBI010363792.1, read on the forward strand.
AACATATTTTTCTAACAGGTGACCGAAACATGACCAATTAAATTACGAGTACAACATAATGACGACACATTCTCATAGTGAGAGATGACCCAACTCTTATCGTGATCAGTGTCAACCCTTATTTAATCTTTAATCGGCTTTGCCAAATCCATGTCAATAAGAACTCTAGCATATCCAAAACCCTCACTCGTGCATGTTTTTATCAAAAGAGATTGGAATACCAATCCCTCGGAAGATATCTAATAAAATACGTCGATCCCAAAATCCCACAAGAGATTATACAATCTGACCCAAACTTATGAGGTCATTAGCTTATGATTCTCAATATCAAAATCTGGTTTCCAGGTCGAAAATCTCATGATTCCAGGTTGCAAGCTAAGGGCACCTCTTTGCCAAATTCAATTAATCTTGTGGTCTGAGGATATGATAATATGAAAGAACTCTTTTTCTAAAAAGATGATTTTCCAATTCGAATTGAAATTTGAAAGTTTCGAAAGTTTTGTCTACAATTCCGCATTCTTCCATGGAATATCTCATTTTGCAAGTGTGATAAGCCCTATAGCAAAATACTTGCAAGCCGCAAGTCGATTCTCATACAACTTTTGAGGGATTTTGATGGCTTTGTAGCCATTTCTTGCATCCGATACAAAGGCTTGGAGGACAAGATTGAATGGTGAATCTTGATATATTCTTGATGAGAAAGAGAAGCAAACGCGTTAGAGATTATCCGAAGAATACTCAGAACGGGTAAAGAAGAAGATGATGAAGGAACGCTAGCCATGTTACTGATTGTAAAGGGTTAGGGTTTGTTTTGGTTTTTCATGGCCCAGGGAGAGCATGATAAGAGTGACTTTATTCATTAAGTAATAGATTAGATAATGACAAACACTAATGTATCCTACCATTTGCTTATTCGTGGATATAAAAAGAAGTAACGTTTTGATTTCAAGTTTTATGAAATAAGATTGGATGCGTGGGAATGAAAAGTTAGACTACACTTTTAGTAATTAATTTGAAATGTGATTGAGGTCTTGGTACAGTAGTTAAGACGGAAACTGTGGACTCTAGAGGTCTTCAGGTTCGTATCACATTCGGGATGGGTTGGAAATTTTTCTTTCCATTTAATAATGTAAGTCCAAATAAGATAAATTTAAAAAATATAATTTGAAACTGAATTAAATTAAATTGAAACGGATAGACTTAGTTTATGCATAAGTCAACATCAAGGATTTAATTAAGTGATTTTTTAGTCCAATACAACAATGCCCTAGTCGAAATTTTCTTATTACAAAATAAAGAACTGATCCATTTTTTAATAAAAAAAGACAATGGAAGTAGTATTTGATTTAATAATGTGAATTTTAATACGGACACTTCAAAATTGAGAAAATGTCCCTCAAAAAAATAAAAAATAAAAACAAATTGAGAAAATGTAAACAAGTTTCAGTTCTCTAGTTCATTAGTGAACTACTGATACTGATCATAATACCAATTTCTTTTGTCATATAACACTTTATTGGATTCCTTAATGAAAAACTATTTGTAAATTCGCTCTTACACCTTTTTTCAAGCGAAAAACTGTTTTGGAATTGTTGAAGCAGCCCCAAATTCATATGGCAATTTCATAACTCGTCAATTTCTAGATTACTCTGTAATGCAATTAAAATTGTTGTGATTAGGGTGATATTTAACTCAAGTAATTTTACAAAGAGGTTAATGGAGTGAAATGCTATTTGTTAAGTACGTGGCTTATGCTAGTGATATTTCCCTACTTTCCATCTAAACTTTTGTGGCAAACAACCTGCTGCATCTAAATTTTTTAAAATTACTACGTGACTCTTGTAACTTTCAAAAAAATGTATCGAATAGTCTAGTGACAATTTTTGACTAATTTAATTTTCTAAAAATATCAATATGTAAAGTTACCAATTCATTTCAGTTCAGGTGTTTAGCTTACTGATAGGCATACAAATGTCTAATTGGTACCTATGCCAATCAAATTGAGATTGAAATTGATGGCTCCACAACAATTGAAGAGTTTGAAAAGACCATATGCATATCAATTTAAGCCGCTGAAATGATGAAATCTGAAATTGCGCCTCCGGACCTTCATGCGATGTCTCTGTTCGATATTACGAAAATTTTAATTGTGCGCCCCATATGTTCGATCAATTTACCTAAGCCATCACAACTCTCACTCTCAGGTAATTCAGTTGCTCCGCTTCTTATTTCAATGCTATTATCATTGCAAAGTCATTTATGGCTCTATTGACTTGCTGTGTTTTGTTTCTCGAAGCTAAAAGGAACCAAAAAGGCCAAACTTTTAGTTGACTTGTACCTATATTTGTGAATTATGAGTATTTTGTCAATTGGCGTGAAGCTGACCGTGTCTTTTTTATTTAATCAACTATTGCGTCGGCTGATTTTTCGGACTAAGGCACGCAGCAAAGCTGTTTATTCTGTCTTCATCCAAGGAAAGCTACATTGTTATTCCGTCTGCTTCTGCAGCCAAATCTGTATCCTCTTTCTCCGCCATTTCCTCCTTTTGTTGTTGTCGCTTTTTTCAAACTTCAGTTTTTGCTCAAATTCTTTTCAGAAGAGAGACTTATGGCTGCGACTTTTGTAGGAGGCTCAGTTCTTTCGGCTTTTCTTCAGGTTGTCTTTGACAGAGTGGTTTCTCGCGAGGTTTTGGACTTCTTTAGAAGTCAAAAGCTTGATGATGGGCTGCCGAAGAAGGTGGAGATGATTACGAAATTTGTGAATGGCTTGCTTGATGATGCTGAGGAGAAACAGATTACTAAGCTGAGTGTGAAAGCATGGCTGGATGAACTCAAAGATGCCCTCTATGAGGCTGATGATCTGCTTGATGAGATTGTTTACGAGGCTCATCGATTGAAACTGGAAGCCTCAACTCAAACAGTCACTTATCAGGTGCGGAACTTTTTCTCTTTTTCACATCCAATTAGCAAGGAGATGGGGAACATTCTGGCTAGACTTGAATATCTAGTAGAAAAAAAGGATTTTCTTGGTCTGAATTGGAAAGAAAATATAGGAGAAAAACAATCTATGCAGAAGTTTCAAACAACTTCTGTAGTGGATGAATATGGTTTTTATGGTAGGGATGGTGATCAGGAAACCTTAATTGAGTTGCTATTATCTGACGATGCAAATGGCAACTGCTTATGTGTGATTCCAATTGTGGGAATGGGTGGCATTGGAAAAACCGCCCTTGCTCAGCATGTTTATAATGATAGCAGAGTGCAAGAATGGTTTGATCTTTCAGCATGGGTTTGTGTTTCCCTAGAATTCAATGTTTTCAAAGTAACAAAGGACATTTTTGAAGAGGTTACTTCAAAAGCTTCCGAAGCCAACACTTTGAATAAGCTTCAAGTTGAGCTAAAGTCAAGATTGAAAGGGAAAAAAGTTTTATTTGTTATAGATGATGTTTGGAATGAGAAGTATGATGACTGGGACATGTTGTTGAAACCGTTGAGAGCTTCTGCTCAAGGAAGTAAGATAGTCATCACCACCCGCAACCAAAGTGTGGCATTGGTTACAGGGACAGTTCCAGGTCTTCATTTGAAGGAATTAACAGATGAGGACTGTTGGTTTTTATTTGCAGAACGTGCTTTCAACGTCAGAAATTCTTGCTCACGTTCAAACATGGCAGATATTGGCAAACAAATAGTAAGAAAATGCAAAGGTCTACCTTTAGCTGCAAAAGCACTTGGTGGTCTCCTGCGCTCTAGAGGAAATGCCAAGGATTGGGAAAAGGTGTTGCTGAGTAGTATATGGGATCTATCAAATGATGACATTCTTCCAGCACTAAGATTGAGCTACCATGGTCTGCCATCTCATCTGAAGCGTTGTTTCGCTTATTGTGCAATTTTTCCCAAGGATTATCACATCCGAAAGGAGAAAATAATTTGTTTATGGATGGCAGAGGGTTTCTTGGGCCACCCCAAAGGAAATGAGGATTTGATGGAAGTCGGTGAGGAATACTTTGATGATCTAGTTTCCAGGTCATTTTTTCAGAAATCAAATCGTATTCCCCAGTATTTTGTCATGCATGATCTAATGAATGACTTAGCGAAGTTTGTGTTTGGCGAATTTTGTCATAGGTTAGAGGATGATAATAAGTGTAGCATTACCATCAGAACTCGTCATTTGTCATACTTAAGAACTAGTTTTGATGCCCTGGAAAAGTTTGAGGCTGTCTACGATGCTAAGCTTTTGCGTGCTTTCATACCTGTAAGTTTGTTACGCTATTGGGTTCATGCAGGAATTGAAGAAATTGACAGCAAAATTGTGCATGATTTATTGCCAATGCTTAGACGTCTAAGAGTTCTATCTCTGTCACATTATGATAATATCGTTGCAATACCAGATTCAATTGGTGAACTGAAGCATCTTCGCTATCTTAGTTTAACTGACACGCCAATCAAAAGGCTACCGGAATCTCTAACTTGTTTGTACAACTTGCAAACTTTGATTTTGAAACGGTGTAGATACCTAGTTGAGCTGCCAGCTGAATTTTTGAAGTTAATCAACTTGTGTTATCTTGATATTTCAAATACATGTTTGAAAGACATGCCGCCTTGCTTTGGGAATCTTACAAAGCTATGGAAGTTAACAGATTTTTTTCTGGGGAGTAGAAGTGGGTCTGGCATTTCAGAGTTGGGGGAGCTTCAGCGTTTGAGGGGAAAGCTTCGACTCTGGAATCTACAGAATTTGGTGGAAGCTGGAGATTCTTTGCAAGCCAATTTGGAGGATAAAATGCAACTTCAAGAGCTGCAGTTTAGATGGGATGGTGACACCAATGATTCAATCCATGACAGAGATGTTCTTAAGAATTTAAAGCCTCACAGCAACATTGAGAGTCTTCATATTGTTGGTTATGGGGGTACAAGATTTCCAGACTGGTTAGCAGATTCTTCTTTCATTAATATTTCATCATTAAAACTAATTGGATGTAAATATTGCTCTTTATTACCACCACTTGGGCAGTTGGTGTCTCTAAAAGTGCTAGTGATCAAAGAATTTGATGCTGTTTTAGCTATTGGTTCTGAGTTTTATGGCAAATGCGAGAACACGAAAAAGCCATTTTTATGTCTTGAAACTTTAAGGTTTGAGAGGATGCCACAATTGCAGGAATGGCTTTCTTGTGGCGATGATGGAGCTTTCCCTTTCCTTCAAAAGCTCTCGATCATAAAATGTCCTAACTTGACTCATACCCTACCAAGTTTTCTTCCTTCATTAACAACTCTAGAGATCATGGGATGCCCGAAACTTCAAACCTCACTTCCAAGGGCTCCATTCATTGCTTCAATCAAGTTAGTTGATGAATATCGAAATTTGTCGTTTGCAAAAGTGGCATTTGGTTTACAGCGTCTCAAAGTGGAAAAATTCATAATCAACCCTCCTGATTCAGTCCACACTCTTGATTCTCTGCTGACAGAAATTACTGACCCTTCTGTTTCTTTTGATGAAATAATGATCAGAAGCTGCGATACATTTAAGTGCTTCCCGTTAGACAATTTTCCAAGTTCGCAGAAGCTCAATATTAAGGGATGTCCAAATATTGAATCACTATCAGAATCAGGACTTCTGGGGGAATTTCCGTCCCTGAAAACCTTAGAAATGATCAACTGCCCCAAATTAGTAAACCTTCCAAGAGGAGGATTAGCTGCAGCAAATTTGACGAGGCTTCTGTTTCGTGACTGCTTTAAGCTGAAGTCCTTGCCAGAAAGTATGCACCTTCTTCTTCCTTCCTTGGTGGATTTAAGATTGTTTCACTGTGAAGAGCTGGTGTCATTTCCAGTAGGAGGTCTTCCGTCAAAATTACAAGTACTTTGGATTCATTATTGCAACAAACTGATTTCCAACTGCAACCAATGGAACTTGCAAAAGCTTTCCTTGCTGTCAGAGTTTCTTATTGGCACTCTCTTAGACATTGAATCCTTCCCAGAAGAGACATTGCTTCCCCCAGGTCTTACCTCTCTCTCAATTTCGAGTTACAAGAATCTGAAATCTTTGAACTACAATGGACTTCAATGTCTCACCTCTCTCAGGGAATTGACAATAAAAAACTGTTCTAGTTTGACTGAGCTGCCACAATATATGTCCACTCTACTTCCTTCTCTTGTAAACTTGGTGATCTTCAATTGCCAAGAGCTCGAATCATTTCCAGCTGGGGGTCTTCCATCGAACCTAGAATCACTTGTCATCCAACGTTGTACTAAGCTTATTGCCTGTCGCTTGCAATGGGGTTTAGAAAGACTTGCCTCTCTTTCAAATTTAACGATTGGCAAGGATGAAAACGTCGAATCCTTTCCTGATGAAACGTTGTTGCCTTGCTCTCTCACTTCTCTGAAAATCAAGGAGTTTAAAAATCTGAAGTCTCTGAACTACAGGGGGATTCAACATCTTTCCTCTCTCAGTAAGCTGAAGATCAAGAAATGCCGTAAACTTCTGTCCTTGCCAGCTGAGGGATTGCCTTTTTCTCTTACCTCTCTTATAATCTCTGGTTGTTCTGTGCTTAAAGAAAGGTGTCAACAAGGCATGGGGGAAGATTGGCCCAAGATTTCTCACATTCCCTCCATAGAAATCGACGGTGTTTTGATCACTGAGATTAATGACTAGATGAAGCTACTCTCATAGCACATGGTAAGAAATGTTTCGTTGCTAGTTCAGTATCAGTTTCTTTTAAATTCTCTTATCTCTCATCCTAAGTTTCCATGTTACTTTTTTGCTAATCTGAGTTGTTTTTTATCTTTGGATTTACATGCAATGTTTGTAGGGCTTTATTTCTAATTCGTCTTTCTTTATGCATTTGATGGTCTCTTGTAATTCACTCTAATTTTGACACATAAACTTTGACCATCATAACGTTTGACTGTATTACATTGGGTTTGGTCAGATGTCTGAATGTTTGTGTTCATCTTGCTAAGATTAGAATCGTATAAGAAGCCTTGCTGCATACCGCACGAGATTCTCCTGATATGGAAATGGTTATTTCTAATATTTTAGCTTGTCATTTTCTTATGAAGCACTGAATTTCCCCTAAGAATAATATTGCAGTTTGTAGTGTTCACAAATCTCTGCTCATTAATGCATTAGCTTCCTCGTAGTCTAAGATTTTATTTTATTCATCTAATATGGCCATTGTTCTTTCATTTCTGCTTTCTTGGAATTTCTTTTCCTTGAAACATTGTGTCAGAGTTACTGGATTTCGTATAATCAGATCCATAGTTTGTTTTGTTGTATCAAATAGGATTTCTTAGGAGTTTTGCATTTCTTAGCTTTAACTGCAGGGTTTTTGGCCCAGAGGAAAAAGTAAAAAGATCAATAATTTGTTTTCTAGTGTTCATTTTCAATGAATGTTTTATATTTTTAAACGTTAAACAGTTACCAGAATGAATATTTGGTTTTTTTAAACATAGAGTTGCTCTAGTTTTTTTTATTCTTTGCTAATTTTCCCAGCAGTTTACTATTTCTTTTTCTTTAGGCTTTTCCTTTTTAAAATATTATTTTATATCTCTTGTTATTGGCATTCATAATTGACACTAATTTTGTTTGCAGGGTCACTTGCTTCCCCAGTATTGCAGCAAGGCTATTCTCCAATTTTTTTACTTTGGTTAATGTACTCAAAAGGTAAAAACAAATGTACAGATGTCAAGTTAGCTATTGATAACTGATGAATTTTACCTTTTAAGTGACTCCTATCCTATTCTAGATTTGGTGCATACAAAAGAAATCAGAATAAATAGAACCCAACTTAATTTTAGTAACAAAAAACATACCGTAATTGTTCAATTCATACAATACCTATAATTTAAATAATTAAACATAGATTACAAACCCTAAGTTATCAATTTTATTACACTAATATATATATTTGAGTTAGAGTCCAAATTAGGAGTAATTCTCATTTAAATTTGATCAATCAGTTTGAAGTTTCTCAAATAATGTTTAAGTGCCACTGTTATAATTATAATCAATAAAATTTATTATTTTTATAGTTTCTTTTACTAAAGATTATTTTTATAGTTAAAACTTGTAAATATTCTATTTAATAAAAATTATTATACATCACAAGCATCTTATTATTTTGTTATATTTAAAATAAATTGACTATTGGTATTACGAAAAACAAAAAAGATTATGGAGAGGG
>CAOJBI010365880.1:0-11364 GCA_948277035.1 Euphorbia corollata
GAAAACCACAACTTTTCCATAAGTTTGCATGGCTCAGGATAAGGCATCTCTGCTACCATAGTTCATAACAGAGACCAAAAGCGGAAATCAAGAAACTGATTAGGACAATATTGCAGAGTGAAAATTGTTAACCCCAGGTACCCCAGGTACTTCATTAAATCAGGAAAGATGGAGAAAAGAACAAGTAAAGAAAGTGATCAGATTCGAAAAGTCAGGAGACATTAGGTTTCTGATTGAACATTGTACTATATTTGAAAGTTGCAGCTTCCCAGCTTCACAAGAAAAACAAGCTGATATACCGCAAATACTAGAAAATTCAGAAAATCACTTATCTCTTTTCCTTGATACTTCACATAGCAAATCCTTCAATCCTCTATATACCTCACTTCTCGGTTGAGTTTTACACAAGAAGAGTTTTTCCACCAATACAATACAAAAAACAGCTCAAAACTAACAGAAATAAGTCAGGGTGAACTGGTGCACTTCGTATCAAACAAACAACACTATTGAAATTAACTAAAAGTTAAGGTAATATTGCTTACAAGCTCATTTGAAGCAGATGTCAGGGAACCAATACCATCAGAGCCAAATATAAGCAGAGACTTGGAGGAACCACCATTATGTGGCAGAGTAGGCATTGATATGGCATCCCCTGGGGTGTGGGTTGAAGGTGTTGAGGGAGAACTAGGAGATGGACCAGTGGTGTTAGCAGTGCCAGAGCTATTAGCCGGACCAGAGGAAGACCCGTGATGTTTTCTCTTGCGCCCAATTTGACTCTTTGAAGCCTTCAACAGAAGAATTTCAGTCAGAAATCCATTAAATCATTGGAAGAAGACAGAACACTATCAGGCCAATTTCAGATACTAAACCTGAAGTGAAGTAAATTTATGACGATAGGACTCCGATGGTACCAAAATACAAGTACAAGTAAGAAGAGAGTGAGACAGATTGATAGAAATAGAAATGAAATAGCCAAACAATACAATGAAATACACTTGTAGACAAATGGATTAACTATTTGATAGACGAAAATGAGAGAAATTACTTTAGAAAAAGGAACTAACAAAGGATAGAATGGATTGAACCTAAACTCAAATCTCCGCAGAAAGTCCCCACTCACAAAAGCAGAACCAAACACTCGAAAAAGTGCTTATGGACATAATTCCAAACCCCATATATATATATATATATATTGCTCCCCCCTACAACTAGCTCATACTACAAAATTCTCAAAACGTTCATGTAATTCCCCAATTTCTTAAAGTAGATGAGATAAAAGTACACAGAATTTGCATCAGATTTCACATGATTAAATGAACTTTTTACAAAGGTATTCATGAACACTCTCATTCTAACCAATAGATGCCAAACCTGGTCATTTACTTGAAAAGTATTGGACATGCTACCATCCATTGTCATGCTGCTAGAACCCATCATTTTGTCTTGTTGCAAAAGGTTATGATTTGAACTCTGGGGCTGATGGCCAGCAAGCGCATGCTGTGGGTACTGTTGCTGCTGTTGGCTGTTCTGCAGTTGTTGCTGCTGCTGCATCTGAGAAATATACATGTAAACATAAAAACTTTCATATAATGTTACCATACAAAAGGTACATCACTAAATAAATCAACTTTAATCTAGTGAATAAAGAGGTTACCTTTATCAGTATATCAGTATCGCGATGTAACATAGGGCTATTCACTTGCATTGGTGATCCAAAGTTACCAAGAACATCACCAGCATTTAAAGAGACATCCTTCCCAATACCCATATTCTGGTTATTAAGAAGCATTCTCAGTTTCCTTCGCTCCATATCATTGACAGATTGTGATTGCAAGCTTTGCTGTGCTTGAAGGATCAGCTGCTGCTGTAACTGGTATTTATTGAGTGGCTGAGGGGATTGCATCATCCTTTGATGCTGAAGAAGCCCAAGTTGATCAATACCCTATTAAAGTGCCAGGTAGAATCGTTTATCCCATGATTATCTTGGTGGTTAAAGTAGCATAAGATTTCAAGCTTTTCTATGGACAGGATTTCATAAAAAAAAAAGCCTAAGCTAAAAGGTAAGCTATAGTCAGAGTCATGTCTAAATTGATTAGGAAGCTTACAGTTAGAGGCCATCCTTTCAAAGTTAAGTTGCTTCCTCCTTGATTTGCTCCTACAGATGCAAGATAATAGGTTTCAGTTCAACCAATAGTATATAGCGATTTCCCAGTTGTCCATAACCATTACATGCTCTATATAAGATGCTTAACAAAAATTACAGCAAATTTTTCTTTATCATTAACGAGATTACCAATTGTTCCATAATCACTACCTTCTCTACGTCAAGATCTGTATAGTGCACCTAAATTAGAGGGTAGAGAAAGACTAGGTTTGATCTGAATGAAATTAGGTCACAAGTCTCCAAGAATCAAAATTTGTGTACATATTTTCGATTCACCAAACTCTTTTGGTATAACTAATAATATCCAAAACTTGAACTCGAACAATTCATCTGCAAGAAAAGTCGCTCCACCAAAAAGAAAATATGAAACTTCTTCAATCAGTTATGTTGACTGAACTTTTTCAAATTCAACGTCAGAAATCTCGTAAACTTTGATAAAAGCATTATTGTTTACAGGAGAGTAAAATGAAAATTTATCCTCTTATTTCATACACAATAACTCAGGGGAAAAGAAGAAAAGGAACTGTCAAAAGTGCTCTTCTCAAATAGTATTCCTAAAATTTAATAAAATGTAAGAAATTTTTATTCAATCTTGTTAGAAAGTAGCAGCAATTGCTACAGTTATAGCAGCAATAGATATAGTACAGTATGGGTTCATGTATGTGACTAGTATGGGTCAAGTGTCTTTGTAGGTATATATATGTATTTGTTGTTGATGAATTATGTAAACAAGATAGTAAAGGAAATGTAGTCCTAAAGCTAATTAACAAAACTAAACTTATATTAACAAATAAAAGTTTTAAATCAAATAAAATGCAGCAACATATTTAAATTTCAAACAAATAGCCAGCCTAAAGCTCAACTACTTCCATGTGAACTATGCTGAGAAATTGAAAGAGTGGCCATGTAAGTTTTGAGAAGATCAAACTTGAGGGGGATATCTGCGATCAAGCAATTTACAATATGACTCAAACAGAAGAAATCTATGATGATGAAGTTCAAAACCATAAGTAGATATTGAAGGTGAATTGTTTTTGCGGTTGTAATGTAAATCTTTTAACATCATATAAAGTGGAAGAATAAGTAGAGGAGCAAAAGTCTTAAGAGTAGATAAATCAGTACCATGAACTCCAATCAATGATCCTTCCATACCAACAGTCCGGGGATTTATCATCGAAGTAATCTCACTCTTTATATCCTGCTGCAGCCAAAATCTTCCAGAATATTACTAAGGCATATAGCCGCGCTATGTTCTACCAAATAATCTCGTAAAAGCTTACCTGGGTTGACACAGGAAGTTGCTGGTTTCGGTTATGAGCCTCACGCAAATTCCCTGAACCTCCAGGTGTACCAAGAAGTGTTTGCCTAACCAAATTATATAAAGAAGAATGAGAAGTCAACAAAAATGGGACAATAAAACAGACAGCGCAATCAGAGCCAATTACTATGTAATTACTCACCCTGGAGGCTGACCAGCCAATGTAGCTGCTTTCAACAATGAGGCATGATTTGGATCCAGAAGTTGGCCCATACTATCACTTAGCCTTGACTGTATGAAAATTAGATGTTAGTATTAGACATTAGTACCACAATTATATATAAACAAGTCAATCTCAAATCTCTTGGAAAAAAGGCACCTTCATAGCAGCATCATCCATGGAGTCCCTCTGGAGCGGAAGCTTCAACCTATCCTCGTACACTTTTGCTGCCAAAGAATTCGCAGAAGCAGAGTTTTGTCTTGTAGCATCGCTGCCTGAGAGCCCATTAGTAGCTCCATTTGGGTGCTGATTACCATCCCTTCTTTGCTGCTGCTGCTGCTGCTGCTGCTGTTGCTGCTGCTGCTGCTGTTGCTGAGCATGTCTCTGTAATAACAGGTTCTGCATCTGCAACTGCTGATTTTGCTGAGGTTTAGGTTGCTGTTGTTGTTGTTGCTGTTGCTGCTGCTGCTGCTGTTGTAGTTCCCGTGCCTTAACCATTTGAGTCTGCCATTTTCAAAACACGTCAATTATAAGCTTCTCAAGCGCATTCAACCAGAAAGACATGCAGAGGCTCCTAATGCAGTATAACATATTTGTCAAAATGTTCAAGCTTTTCCTTCTTGGAATACTTTTAATTGAAAGTTTTCAAGGTATACACAGTTGTGATTATACCATAAGTATATGCAGAAAATTTCTATGTGATTGATAAGGTAGAAAGTAGAAAAAAAAACTTGGGGTTATCAAGAGAAGCAAAACGCAAAACATAAAGAATGAAAAGCATAAACGGGTTCCTAGTACATTTTAAGCAATGAAAACACATCAACCTCAATGTAAGATGCAGCAGATTCAGAGTGCTTCTCATTTGTCCTGGCAATAAAAATGTCCCAAAAGACAGACCACCATTCAAAGAGAAAGCCACCAGGTGCGTCAATAGCTGGAACAAAAGAAAAAAAACATCAGTTAGGATACAAGAAGATGAATGAAAGTGCAAATATGCCTTGTTATTAATCTTATTTCCATCAAATAATCTTACCAACAGGATCAGTGGACACTTTTCCTTCAACCTGGAACGCCTTTGCAGAAGCATGTAGTTTTCTCTTCATCAGGTAATCATATATATAAACGTCCAACCTATACCAGCAAAATATCTTGTTAGAAACATTAACTTGCTACACTAAAGCCCACACAGTTCTAATGTATAGTTAATGCAAGAATTTCATCGTCTGGACCACCCATTTTAGACCATAATGGTAGACTACTTCCCTACTCCTACAAAAGACAAGTCAAATAAACCAACCACACAAGCTCAATAAGGTTATGCTTTTGACAAGAAAAAGGAATCGTTTTTTCCAGGTCAATTCGTACTAATTTTCCTCCTAAAAATCTCCCATTTTGAGATACACAGCTTAAATTGTACTGTCAAGAAAGCTTTTATCGCTTTTTTTTAGAAAAAAAAAATACCTCATTCTTAAAAAAGAATATAGATGACAAAAACTAAAACAGCAATCTGGAATGTGAAATGCACAGAGATAATCCATGCCCGTTAATGGAAACAAAAAAATCATAGCAAGCAATCAACTTTGCAGCAAAATATATACTTCAATTGATCAACGCACTCATTCCCACGAAAATTCACGAACTAAAGAAAATAAAAGAAAGATCAAAACCCTAGCAACAGAGAATAGTGACGATAACCCAAAAGCCCCAAATTGAAATCAAGGGAAAACCCCAAAAAGAAAAAACACCCAAAATGACAGAAAACCCGAAAAAAAAGCAGAAATTCTTACATTTTATCAGCTTCCCAATTGGTCTGAGGCTGGGGCTGAGATTGAGATTGAGGCTGAGACTGAGACGGTGACTGTGACTGAAAATGAGACTGAGACTGAGACATTTCGGATTAGTTCTTCGGTTGTGACCGGGAATAAGGAATCAGACACCAAAAGGCTTTATATATAGAGAAGGGAGGAAGGAAGGGTTGAAAGGGGGAAAACCAGAGTTGATATAGCTAAAGACAAGTTGTCCGAAATTGGAAAGAAACAGAGAAATGGCGTAAAACTGAAACAGCGAGCGAGAAATGGAATTGTCGTCTCGTCCACTTGTATCCAATCTTGGTACGCAAGAAAATTAATAAGTGGGAATTAAACAATAAATTTTTTTTGTTCTTTTTTCGTACATCTAAGCTAGGCGCGTGAGTGAGCGCGCGTCAGTAATTTCCTTTATTCTTCTTGGCGCTTTTTTAATTTTCTAGGAAATTTGTATATCTGCTAGATGTTAATATTATTAAATGCACCTGATTTGATTTGATAACCCTCAGTCTATCCTAGTTGCCAAGTTTTAAATATTATGCCAATTACAATTATTGGCATCTTTTTATCCACAAATTATGCTTTTTTATATATTTTTTTAGGTCTTTGTATTTAGTTTGTACCTTAGATTTGTTAATTTCTTCGTTTTACCATCTTGAATTCTGCCTCCTTCAATACCTTGAATTTCATAAAAACGTACCTTATTATTTCCTGGCCTTGTTTGGCTCATGGTTTTTTCATGGTATGGTATGGTTCTAAACTAAATTCACTTATTTGGTTGTATGTTTTTTCATAGTATAGTTCTCTCATGACTTTTTCATGATTCTAAGAACCATGAAAATAGAATTACGGATTTGGTGGTTCTCTATGGTTCTCCTTTAAATTAAACTAAAATTAAAAAAAAAACATATTATATCATATTATCCATCCAAACATAAATTTTTAAAAGAACCATACCGTACTATATCATACCATACTGTACCGTACTTTAATGAATCACGATGAACCATCATCCAAACAAAGCTTAAGTTGACATAAATTTGAAAGAGTTCGAACGTGATTAATACCCGTGATGATGTGGTTAAAATGCTGATAATTTGATCAATTTGGAGTTTTTACTTCATCCTTCTTCTTTTTACATAAAAATGAGTTATTTTTCTTTTTTCACTTTAGATTTACTCGGCAATCAAACAATTCTTTTTCTACTTGTTACTTATGTTCATGCTACAAATTGCCCTAATGTTACACTTCACGCCCTTGAAAGAAGGAAAGTGATGTACAAACGCATTTAAGCCAACTTGAGGGTTTGTCAAGTTCGTTTTCTGCCAAGTTCAGAATGTTAATGGATGCAAATTAAAGCTCAAGGCGGCAAAAAAAAATCTATCAAGTATTGAGTGCATACTATGTATTTTAGACCATATTTTTATAATTATTTAATCATGATAATATTTACATCTCATTTTTATACCTACGGCTACGCTATTGCTATTTATATTCATTTATTAAAAAAAAGTAATGTTATGTATCGTTTTTTTTAACTAACGCCCTCGTAATTATTTATATGTCTTTTATCAGAAAATTATATTCCAACCCAATAATTTTAAAATATAAATTTGATATATAAAATATTTGAAAAAACAATAGTTCCATTCTTAGTATAATTCAATAATAAAAATAAAAGTCAAAATGAATAATTAAATTGCTAATTAATTATTGTATTTCTTGAATTTGTATTTTATCGATTTTTAATTAAAAATAATTCGTATTCTTTCATCTACTATCATACAACGTTTATCTTTTATCAAGCTCAAATCCCTTACGTGAAACCACAATGTTGGTATATGATAAACTGAAAATGTGCTTATAAATTCAAACCTACAAAGTGAAAGTATAATCTAAAATACAAACTCTATAAAATACAAAATAATATGTAACATATATCTACGTTTTAACATTATATTCAAAGGATTAAAGTATCATTATTTTCTATTATAATACAACAATTACAATTTTAATACATCAAACATATTTAAATTCATAAAATACAAGTATAAATTTCTTACCCCAAAAATTAGAACAAACCATTAAAAAAATTTATAATAAAAAAACAAACCGTGAAGTTTTATCACAACTTCAACAAAAAAAATTATATTCACCATTAATTAACTTTCTTGTCTTAACAAATATTTGTTCTATATTTTAAAACATAAAATATAAAAGAACATAAACTATAAAATCTACTATCACATTACTTGAATGTTTTTATTAAATCATTAAGTAAAATATTATAACGCAATAATATATATATATATATATATCTGAGTTTTTCCGACCACCTCTCCGACGATCATCATCCTCCGACGACCACTATCCGGCGACCTCTTTCCGGTGATTAAATCCCGGCTTCTTTTTCCGGTCATTTTCCGATTGTAAAACAGTAAGTTTATACTGTTTGTATTTTATTATTTGTATTATACTGTTTGTATTTTACTATTCAAAAGTCACTGTTTATATTTACTATTTATGTATACATTTTTACTGTTTGTATATACTGATATATATATATATATATATTATCTATTTGGTTCGGTTAGGTTTTTATTTCGGTTTTGTTATAATAAACGAAACCGAACCGAACAGAATTATAAAAACCGAAACAGATCCGAAATAAATTCAGTTCGATTTGGTTCGGTTTTTTTAACCAGTGTCGGTTCTGCTCACCCCTAGCGATAAGTGTAAAAAGGGGACGACGAATAGTAATCCAATTATTTACATTAAACTTCTGTTAAAGTTCTATTTAAATTAGCTATAACGGCTCATTCTTCGACAAGTATGGGCAGGGGCGATGCCAGCTGGGCTTGGAGGGGCACCTGACCATTCAACGCCTGGAAATGGTATAAAATCCAGTCGCCGCTCCTTTTTTCACATATCATATCAGTGTTTTTGGAATGGTTTTACCCCTCCCAAATCAAGGAAAAAATGGATAGAAAAGATGGATTTATACAAATGAAGTAAAAAAGAAAACAATTGTAAAGAAAATTAGGAAAAAAAAAATAAAAAGAAACAAAGCTATAATGAATATCTCTAAATTTGGGAAGAAGAAGAGAATAAAGAGGGAGATGGAAAGTATAAAGATACGGGAAAGAGCATGATTGATGCATGCAGTTCACGTGTTACCAAAACTTAATGTGTCCAACTAATTTAAGTCTGATTTGGATTCTCTATAGTTTAAAAATAACTTTAAAATAAATTTGAGCAAATCTAGTCCATCTATTCAAATATGGAGGGTCGTGATTCAATATGCATTTCCATAAATTCTTTCTCTCACTTTCATTTACTCTATCTCTCTCATACTTTTCTATAAAGTTACTTTATAGAATCCTAATTCATTTTTAAGTCCATTTGCAAATAATTTTCATCTTGTAATTTAAATATTAACTAGGATACACCTTAATAATATTCATTTTACTAGCTAGTTAAGTAGATGGACTGACAAAGAAATAAAAGAGCTTCATAAAACTTTGCTACTCCTTTTATAAAACTATACTAGTCTAAAATGACTAGTATCAGGAACGGAGGGAGTAATTAATAAGGATTATAGTGTAATTACCAATTAAGAAGGATCAAATCCAAAAGCACTTTTAAATTTAACTGATTGTTACTTGTTCTTTTTTTTAAAAATGAAATTGTTACATATGAATTAATAATAATAAAGAAGTTAAATTCTTTCTCTTCTTAGCTATAGTTTTATTCAATTTATAAAACTATAGTGTATTGAAAAATTGGGATAAGAAAGTGTTGCACACGCTCCAATCTTCAGAATATCATTCATCGGAATCTCGTCGGAGATGTTGGCTGTAAAATAGAACACAGTTAGAGTGACTAGCCGTGTGACCGGCGTAGCCTCTCCGATGCTTAAGTTAGCGACGGAATTAAGAGAGGAGGTAGAGAATGTAAAGTCTTGTATATGAGAACTGTATACTTGATTTGTGGTGATAACTCCTTTATATAAGAGTTGAAAGACTCCTTTTTTGACTAGGAATGAATCTTTGTTTCCAAGTAGAATTCTATCAAGATAAGATAGAATCCTATTGGAATTGGTATTTGAGTTATAATGAAACTCTATCACTACGTCACTGAAGGGCAAAGAAATTTGAGTCATTCGGCCTTATCCACCCTGTCAGGCCGAATGGAGAAGCGAGACATAGAGACGTGTCATCTACACGCTTGAATGATTTTTATGAATTTATCAGAAGCCCTCCCGTGAGTGTGGATGGATGTTTTAGATCTTTCTCATTCGTAATAGTCGGGTAAAATAGTCTTTCGAATTCTGAATGAAAGTACTCGTGGGTTTTGAAATTCAAAACCTGGCAAAATGTCCAATCAGCTACAATATCATTGTGTATCTGATAAGGAAACAGCTGGATCTGCAAGGCTTCGAATGACGTGTCGTTTGGGATGGTAACAGCTGTATCTGTCTTTGACTGCGTCGATTTGAAATTCAAAAGTTGCCAGTTGGAAGCATTAATCCACGCCCTCGTCTTGATCTAATGCCACGTGTATTCCATCCAATGGTGGGGACAAAAACTGCAGCAACTGCCCTCCACATAAATCTGGAAAAATCATTCATTTCTCCACTTTTACTCTTTGTGAATTTCAAACAATCCTTAAAGCATTTTGCGCATATTCCGGCCAACTGCAATTTCCGACGACTTTAGAACTCTAATGACTAGCAATTTCTTTCTCTGCCTTTCATCTTTCATCAGTAAGTCACTTGCTCTCCATCTTCTCTCTTACTATACATTTTATTTTTCAATAGTTCCCCCATTTATATTTGCGAATTCATGCATTTTTCTACTGAGAATAATTGTTCATATATCGCATTTGCTCTATGAAATGTCATCTATTGAATGAATTCATGCCAGTTAACCAATGTTTGATTTCCCTCAAAAATGAAATTCTATGGTTTTTTGAAATCGCCTTTTACTGTATGTAGTTGAGTTCGAATTTGGAATCCATGGAAATTGTTGAAATAAGCGCTAGTTTGCTAGAAAATTCTAGATCTGATAGCAATAGTAACGAGTCACTAAAACGAATTGAAGAATATATTTATGAATTGTATGTATCTGTCCCCCTAAACGTCGATGCGCTTTTATCCCTTCACATGCTAGGTGTAAGACAGCTGCGAAGCGTAAAATGGACTCGAAAAAAACCAATTCAGATCAAATGATAGTAGATTCCCCTAATGTGGAGCATATAAGTGAAGCGGACGATCTAGGCGAGGAAACATCCCATGAATGGATGGATTTGTTTGATAAGGGGTCGGGCAGTTATGAAGAAGAAACGTTTGATGACCATGCCACGGATGCTTCTTGAAAAGCGTCTTCATCCACCAAAAATCCAAAGGAAAGAAAATTGACACCTTGGGTGGATGAAATGGTGTCTCTGATGCACGAGGTGCATATTGAGCATGAAGTCGTGATGTTCAAATGGTTGGAAGAATGCCACGTCATCCTGTTGTCTACAACACAACGAGTCAACGCTCAACCACATGGATTCTTTAGTATATATATGGACACCATGCGTTGCGGATTTCGATATCCTCTACCCGAAGCGGTGGTTGAATTACTCCATATTTGGAACATTTGTCCGGCTGAATTGCATCCTCACGCGTGGACTGACATGATGAGTCACAATTAAATTTGCTTAGATACTGGCATTGACTTCACCTCCACCCTTTTTAGGAAACTTAGTAGCATTAAGAAAAATAAGGATGATGACCACTATCAGCTAAACGAACCACCTCGATCCGGCTTTTATAAGTTCGACAACCGTCCTTCCTCTAAGCATCACTTCAAAGAATTTTAGTTTTACATCAGAATAAATCCAAAGTATCCTATCTTCCCGACTGAGTGGT
>CAOJBI010366520.1:0-11706 GCA_948277035.1 Euphorbia corollata
TATTATTATTAGTCATCCCGCAAAAATTCAGATAAAAACGAACACAAATACCCATTTTATGACATGATTTAATATTGAAAGGGTACCTTTTTGCAAATTTTTGAAACCACAGGGTACCTAAAAATGAATTTTAAACCACAAGGTACCTTTTTGAAAATGAGTGAAACCACATGGTACTTTTTTGAAGTTAACCCTTAAATTTTTTAATAATATTTTTTTTAATTTATATATAAAATTATGATTATATTACTTAAATTTATAATTTTTAGTGTGTAATTATATTTTATAAATTTACTATGAATGTTTATTGTTATTTAAATAAAGTTTATTATCATTTATTAATTATTTATTTCTAAATATATATATATATATATATATATATATTAAATATGCATTATTAATTAAATATTAATTATATTATATTTTTAAACTTATATTTATCAAAATATAAAAGTTGAATATTTTTTTTAAATAATTATAAGAAGAATATAATAATAATAATAATAATAATAATAATAAAATATTGTTTGATGAAAAAAATCATTTTTTAGAGTAGAAAATAGAGTAACGGGTTGGAGTAAATTTATTATAACAACTGTAAAAATAAAATTTAAATTGATAATATAGAGTAATGCATTGAACATGACCCACGTACTCAACACATTATATTATAAGATCCGTTGATCCTTTATAGTCTACCGAGAATTGATACACTTCACCCAGCTGAATATTCTTGGTTGGATACATCAAGTTGACTACTACTTAATTCCAATTTTCAAATGTGCTCTACTTAATTGTAGATTCTGCATTAAATTAACATTTCATCCTGTTGCATGACATATATTATATATAGAAGATGTTTCTTAAAAATTAAAAGTTGATCAAAACTCTTTAAAAAATGATTTTAAATTAAAAATTATTTTGTTAAGTGTTTCTGAAAATTTTTTCTCAACTTATAATTCATCTTATAAGTTAAAAATAAGAAGTTGGAAATCTCTACATAATATACAAGATTCCCCTAAATTTTTGAAATGTTCATTTACAACCACCGATGGAATAAAATTGCATAATATTGTATTAATCTAGGACTACAATAGATTTTATCTCTACAACAATCACAAAATTATGCAATATAATTGATAAATTCTACAAGTGTTGCGTAGCTAGTACCTCGTAAATATGTACACAAAGTATACTCAGATGCGTATATAGAGACGAAATTCTCAAGGTTCAAGTCTACAAAGCAACCACTTCAGACGAGTTTGGTCGACGTCCAAAACCATTTATACTGCCATAACAACTACTGAACAACCGACGCTCGCTATCATCATCGTTCCCATTATCAATCTCATTCTCCTCTAAAGATCTTCCCATAGTTTCAGGAGTATAAAGATAGCTCAAAACCATCCCCAAAAGACACACTACACCCAAAACAACCAATGCAATAGCCATTGGCTTAGCTTTTGGAAGAGCATCAATCTCATCTTTCTCATCTGAAGCCCATAAAACACCTAAGGTTCCTATCAATGCACCCAACTTCCCCATTGCCCCTGCAATCCCATGACATGTTGATCGAAACCTAGCCGGAAAAAGCTCCGCTGGAACTATAAACGTGGTAGTATTCGGCCCAAAATTTGCAAAGAAAAAGGTTAGTCCATACAACACCATAAAACCCTCATTTTTCTTGTCCCTCCAATGGCTATAAGATCCGCCTAGCGCGAAATAAACCAATCCCATTGAGAGAAATCCATAGATTTGTATCTTCCTTCTTCCGATTTTGTCGATGAAAAACACAGTGAAGTAATATCCAGGAATGGTTGCACATATTGCAAGAATGGCTTGGAAGCGTGCTATTTTGAATGACTCTTGATAAACTGTGTCATCTTCGAGGTTGAGGAACTGGCTGTAGATTTGGGACTGGAAAAGATTGCTGCTGTAAAAGACGAAGTCGAGGAGAAACCAGTTGATTGAACAGGAGAAAAGATCGCGGCCATGGCGTCGAAAGAATCTGGTTGAGAGAAGAGGATAAGTTGGTTGATCTTGTGGCAATATTTCATCTTCAGCTATTTGACTCATTTGAATATCTAATACCTTCTCCATGTCTTTTGCTGCTTGAACTACATTATTTTCCACTAGAGCTGTGTATCTGATATATCCAGTGAAATACATTGCATAAACTAATGTCATTTATATATTAATTTCATTAAGTTAATAAATTCTATGTTTAAGACCTCCATTTAATACAAGTTAATTTGATGGAATGCATATAGAATCTAATAGAAATATATGATTTTATTGCATGCTGATGTAAATATTTGATAATTGGAATAATATAATTTTATGGAACGCCTATAAAGAATGGTCAAATAAACGCAAATTCCTTATATCCTTCCTTCATCAAAATGTCAAGTGCCTAAGTCACCTCATTTTTTATTTTTTTTTTCATTCAGTCAATTTTCTTTTTTCATATTTTAAATGAATTGTGATGTAATCAGGGAAAACGACGAAATATTCACCACAGAAATCGTTGAAAACAATGAAAAGGACTAAAAGGAGAAGAATACAAAGAAGTAAATAAATTAGATATTCTCTAACCATTCATCCAATCCATGGTTGAATTAATCCAATTTTTAATGGTTGAAATTGAATTTTAATTGTATTTAGGACCCAAAATGGATATAAATCTCAGTCATTAAACTTGGTTAAAGTTGACAGAAATTTATACATGCATCAAAATTCAAATTTAAAAAATTATTTTCCATAAAATATAAACATACCTGGCAGTTTCCGGCATCATCATCCGCCAATAATAGGTAAGAGCTGCCGGAATTGCACCCATCATCAGTATGAGCCTCCACGCTAAATCAGCATCTTCCGGCGTATGATCTTTCGTTAAATTGTTTGCCGTTTTCCAAAATACTTGCAACACCACCATCGTCACCGTTGCACTAGCCAAAATTCCAAACCCTTGCAAATAAAATACTCCGGCAATGAAAGAACCACGGGTCCTCTTGTTAGCAAACTCCGACATGATGGTCGCCGATAAAGGGTAATCTCCTCCGATGCCCAGACCCAAAAAGAATCGGAAAAACCCCAAACTCACTAACACGCAGTTTCTTGTCCTGCAAATGGAGAACCCGCAACCTAAAGAGCTAATCACCATTAACATCAATGCTAATCCATAAACGCTCCGTCTTCCCATCCGATCACCAAGCCTCCCGAACATAACCTGACCAATCGCGGTGCCGATGAACGTTGTGCCGACCATGACGGCGATGACGGCGGTGGGAATTTGGTACTTATGATCAGGGTCGTATTCGTAATATATTCGACCGATCAACTTCATAATAGTAGAGATGCAGAAGAAATCGTATGCGTCGGTGAAGAGGCCCATACCGGCGACGATGATTGCTTTGAAGTGATAATACTGAGTTTTTGCTGAGTCAAGGGCGGAGAGGACTTTGAGCGCCATTTGGAGTGTGTGGTAAGAGCTTAGGTGGAAAGGGTTGGGCTGAGATTTATATGCGAGGAGGAATATAAGTAGGCGAATGTGAGATTAAAGATTCGGTAAGGATGCGAATCAGTGGATTAGATTCGTAAATCATAGGATGGTTACATATTTGGCAATTTCCTTTGGTTGCTTGCATTTGTTAACATTGCCAATGCCCTAGATTAAACATTCATTTCTTATTCAATTCTTTTATAGTTTTGTTTATGTTATCAATGAGTCTCATTTATGACTATATTAAACTTCAACTTTGCTCCAAATAACGCGTTTAATCACTTTCATTCAATATTTCAAACTTAACCATATCACTCTTTTGTATAATTTATTGGTCACAACTCGCTAGCCCCATGGACAAACACATTACTCCGGTAACCAATCAATCAACGTTGACATGAATAGTGACCTCATAATTTGGATGATAAGGAGATGGATTCTCTTAATTTCTTTTTATTCAAAATTCAAATTGCTCAATTCACTTTTTATTTTGCTGTGAACATCTTTTTCTGTTCCCGAGAATCCTTATTCTAAGGACTCGGAATCAAT
The DNA here is from genome assembly GCA_948277035.1 of Euphorbia corollata. Classification (NCBI taxonomy): domain Eukaryota; kingdom Viridiplantae; phylum Streptophyta; class Magnoliopsida; order Malpighiales; family Euphorbiaceae; genus Euphorbia; species Euphorbia corollata. The sequence goes on from CAOJBI010366520.1 coordinate 4,052, forward strand.
GTTTAAGCGATAGAATAAAACTATACACCGTTAGAATCTAAAACTCTACATAGGATAGTCATTTATTTCTATATTCGAATATGAATAAATACGGAATGACCATTCAATGGAAAGATCATAGAAATGAATGAAATTGTAAAATACGATCTATCAAAATTATTTATCATGGAATAGCTATTCCATTTATGGTGAAAGGAATAGTTTTTCATGAAAACAGTACATCATTTTTATAATTTCATTTATAATGACAGTTCCATAAACTAAACATTTCATGAGGCCTTTTAACTCCAAACTCTCTAAGATAACAGCACATCAACAAAACTACTCAAACATTGATAAGTTTTGACGTTGCGTCGACTTTTGGAGCCTTAGATATGATGTTTCCTTGGACAAAGACATCTTTAGGTCCTTTGTCTTTCTAACTGTTATGGTTTAACCCTCGTAGACTTACGATTAGACACATAGAATCCTCCTGAATCCTGATTAAACATGGGAGTCTGAATACCTAAAAGAACAGGAACAGAATCCAAAAATGCAAATAAAAGCTTATCAGTAAATTGAGCAACAAAACATAAGACTGGAAAATGGTATAGTCTGGCTGCCGAAAATTGGATAGAGAATGGTCTAAAGAGCAGGAGGAGTATCTGCGGGAAGGGCACGTTTCTTAACAATGACTTCCAAGATACCATCACCACGGAACATAGGAGTATAGAGACGAGGGTCAACTGGTCCAGGTAGCTGGAAACGGATCTTGAATGGCCCACCTAAACACAGCTGTTGAAGTTTCACCCTATACCCACCCTTTCTTTCCTCTACTATTTTACCTCGTATCTCTACGTCCCCCTCTTTTTCAATCCCGATATTTACTTCACCTGCACCACCAAACAACTCTTTATTTCTCATTCATTCAAACCATTTTATTTCCACCTCATCAAACTTACACTCATTCTTGTGTAGCCCAGCCATTGACACCCGAAATAAATAGTGTGTTTCGCTTTCGCCTATGTCCATTAACCCTATCGGTGGTCCACTGCTACATTCCTTTGCTTTTCCTCCATATAACATTACTGCCTCTGCCCCATCCATTCTGCAAATTCAGATTCTCAATTCACTAAACAACACGCCCACCTTCTGAAATGTGAATACAAAAACCATGCAACTTTATCTCTACATACACTAAAAAACCACACAACAAACATCTTCTCTCTTCAACCACAGATTTCACTCTACTAACAGATGCACATTGTCAACCACAATTTTGACATTCAGCCAAACACCAAAAGTTTCTGACATAAATTCTTGAGATTTTTTTGCCTTTATTTATTTATTTATTAATTTTTTAAATTTGCCTCATTGGGATTACAATAATAACAAAGAAAAACCTCACCCCACCCCACCCCACCCGAATGTGGACTCGAACTTGTGACCTCTAGGATCACATCTTCATGTTTTAACCACCAAGTTAAGACCTTTTTCGCCCTCATTTGAAGAATACAAGTGTCATTATAACAAGGATAACCTAGGCTGAGTATCTTCACCATGTTATCAACTACAAGATGATACGCCCTTTCCAGCACAACCGTGGGAACACAATCATAATGCGTCTGTTGCTAAATTCATGCATACGTGAGAGAAAAGAGACGAACTTTCTTTACACTCAGATCTATCCATCAAACATACTTTTAAAAAAAAAAATATTAACACTAAGCAATTAGATTTCTCATGTTTGAATGGCCTGCTTCAAGATACAACATTTGTTGCAAATACAAATATGTTACAAACTCTTCGAACCTTTCACATTCTACAAAGAAGATTTATATGATTTTCATTTTCATTCACCCCCTAACAACCTGCTATCTAGCTTGGTACAACAAAATGCAAGGCAAGAACAACTTATACAAGAAAGAAAAAATGAGACACAATATTGTAATAGTACCTTTTTCAGTAAACTGTCGAGTCGACAATAGAAGCAAGTGTAATAATCTTTCTTATCCGTCAAAGATCTGTATGTAAATAATACTGAATAAAAATACCAAAATGTGAGAATAATTTGATTAACATGTTGAAGAACGTCAAATAAAAATGTCTCACAAAATAAGCATCAAAGTCAGAATATCAGAGCTCTAAGTAAACCTACGAACTTGGTAGCATCAACTCAGATCTACACCTCAGATTCATACTCGTATAGCATGTTCAACCATTTTCATACATTTTCTTGCATGTCAAGAACAATCTCCGGCAATTGTTACTAGAAACGCACTACAATGAGTTATAACAACATTCAAATAATGTACTATGGACCACAAATTCGTGTTTAACACAAACACATTGAAGTAGCAGAAAACTCATCAGAAAGATCTCAAATTAGATCGGCAAAATATCAACAGGTAATACAAGATCCAAACTGGTGAAGCGTAAAATATGTAAGAGTTCATACCATAAAAGAAACATCGAGTGAACATCAACAAACAACATTACTGAACTTGAGTATATGACAAGGTTTCACTCAAAACACAAAATTAAATGGAACCCTATATTTTCAAACAACAAATAGTAGACAATTAACCTCCACAAGAGAAGAGATACTGACTAGTGTCTCTAATTCCTGAGTTCAGAAATACACTTCCTCCCAACAAGCGTTAAAGGTAACATTTTTTACCCTCACTTACAAAAGAACAAAGCTTTCATCGGTCGATCAGAAACCAAAAGCAAAATAATTCGCGTTTATAACACATACAATTATGTCAACACGATTAGTTACACACTCACGTAAACATCGAACCAGAAATTAGCAAAAGCCACAAATAAATGTATAATCTTTCTCGGTAGAAAACAGTTGGTGTTATAAAATTGAACCTGTTATCAAACCCTAAACACTGCAATCCTCTTCATTTCACTCTTTGATTGGGGGTTTTTGTCATTCAAGAATGGTGTATAGCTAGGGAAAGAGGGAACTACTGTTACCGTGACAACAAGATGCAAAGGTCGATGCCGGAGAAAAAAAACAAAAATGTGCAATTAATGAGTTTCTAAGCAAAATGATTCAATGAAAAAGAAGAAAGGAAAAAAATGATTCAATGAAGAAGAAGAAAACCTGGGAGATTGTCAGCAGCTACTGATGAAAGAAGAGGAGAACAAATAAAAAATTCAGACAACGATATAGGGGAAATTTTGGAGGTTTAGCCCACGGGCTTCACAATTTATTTTTATCAGCCCGCTAGGAAGATTTTATCAATATCTATTAATTTTATGGTTTAGGTTATGGTGAGCAAGGTTAATTTTATTTTATATTTACAACGTCAATTAGATCAATTATTAATCATTTAATCCAATAATCCAATAGTGATGAGGGGCTAATTAATGAAAAATATATTAAAAATAAAGTCACAAAACAACCCTAATGTGAGTTACTTTGACCGATAAATTAAATTCTAACTCAAAATATATTTAACCAAATATCACCGTTTAAAACACAATATAATTTAAAGAAAAAATGAATGCGGATAGAATGAATGAATTCATTTGCTCCATCCAATTTTTTCTAATTTTTCTATTTAAGTAAAATTTAAAATAATTATGCTTTTCAAAATTTGATGTTTGCTTTTCATATTTAAATATACTCACAAGTGAATTAAAAATTAAATGTATTTATTTAAAATAAATGTAAGGATATTATAAATTGATTTTTTAATACATCTGAAATGTGGAAGTTAAAATTAAAATAATTATGTGACACAGTTTTTATATAGTCAGAATTTTAAATGGAGCAACTCATTATGCGTCTCCTATTGATTTGATTTTTGATCTTGTCGGATTGTAAGGATTTATTAAGACATTTCGAGTTTTGTAGGATAGTTTTTGTGTTCAATATACGAATCATGCTACGCATAACTTAATTAGAGCAGCATATTCTTCGATAAATTGAAAGATATAATATTGTGTATCCCTGTATTACCGTTTATCTTTAATACAATGTACTCTCTCTTTAATAAAAAGAAATTAAAATAGTTGGATTATAAAAAAGTTGTAATATATTTTAATAAATTATAATTAAATAGGCAGAAAGCTGTTGAAAGGGTCCTTAATATGTTTCAAAACAAATGAGCGGGGAAATTATAATAAGGACCGGGTCTTGAGGATCCTTCCGTCGCATGAATGATATGTGTCCTGAAAATTATTAAAATAATAAAAAGTAATATCATAAAATAATTTTTCAGGTCATATATCGTTCATGCGAGAGAAGGGTCTCAAGACCCGATCCTTGTTATAATTTCCGGTGACGACCTTATATTGACACAGCGACGAAAGTACAGTGGACTGAATCTGATAATTAGGTGGCTCACTCCAGTGTTGCCACCGCTTCCCTTGATTTGCGTCACTCTCTCTTCCATTTCACTATTAAGAAAGCGGTCACGGTGATCGGAGAAGATTTCATTTTCAACAAAAAAAATTAAATAATATGCATTTGAGTGAAAATGAAGGGATCGAAGACAAGGTCTTCGTTGTCACCGGTGGACTTGGGTTCGTTGGCTCCGCTCTCTGTCTCGAACTGCTACGCCGTGGTGCTCGCCAGGTCAACGCCTTTGACCTTCGTTCTACTTCTCCATGGTCTCTCCTTCTCACTTCACGTGGTGTTCACTTCATTCAAGGTTTCGCTGTTGCTCCATTTTCTTCTTTTTTCATTGTTCTAGGTGAAGAATTTTTTGTGTTTTCTGTTGTTCAATAAAAGCAGTTTCTCATTGTTGATTTTGAAGCCGTTATTTCTCATTTTGTATTTTCAGTTTAGATGAATTGCTAAGGATATTATTGTGTATTTGAGTAAGAATGAAAACATAGCTTCTCATTTTGCAAAAAAATGGTCTAGTGGGGAAAGCTGCTGCTGTGTTCCTTAGAGGTGTTAGATTCAGATTTCTTTGGACTATGGCTGCACCGTGAGGACTCCGAAATTAGGGTATTGAAATTTGATTTAATGCTTGTTTTGTTGTTTTTAATTTATGCTCCATGGTAATTCAACTGCAAACTTTTTTTTTTTATCGGGCTATAGGTATGGGATGAGGTGAATGAATGTTTATCTGATGTACTCTTCATTTGTTTGTGTGTATTTTGCTGCAATATAAGCCGTGATTGTGGTTGTTGATGATATAGGTGATCTCACTCGCAAAACTGATGTTGAAAAAGCTCTGCGTGGAGTGGATTGTGTATTCCACCTTGCTTCATTTGGCATGTCAGGGAAAGAAATGCTCCAGTTTGGTCGTGTTGATGAGGTGAATATCAGTGGAACTTGCCATGTTCTGGAATCTTGCATTGAGTTTGGGATCAAAAGGCTGGTTTATGTCAGCACATATAATGTTGTGTTTGGGGGGAAAGAGATTTTGAATGGCAATGAAACTTTACCTTACTTCTCTATTGATGAACATGTTGATTCGTATGGGCGTAGTAAATCAATTGCTGAACAATTGGTTCTAAAGTACAATGGCCGTCCACTTAAGTAAGTAACTGCTGGTTCTCACTCTGCACTTCGATTATATTTCTATACTCTGAAATTTGTTGTCCCATCTTCGTAGGGAGGGGTTTTATAGAATTCATGTGATGTGATAGTTCCTGTTTTTTATAGAACGGATAACAAAAGGCGTCTGTATACATGTGCTATTCGACCAGCCGCAATCTATGGGCCAGGTGAAGAGAGACACTTACCAAGAATTATAACCTTTGCCAAATTGGGTCTTCTCCCCTTCAGAATCGGGGATGCAAATGTGAAAACAGACTGGGTATACGTTGATAACCTTGTGCTATCTCTGATACTGGCAAGCATGGGGCTTTTGGATGACATTGATGTGAATAGAGAACATCCAGTGGCTGCTGGTCAGGCATACTTTATATCAGACGGTAAGCTTGAAAATATCATTGTATTCATTATGGTAACCGTTGAGGGTAAATTGGGGGAGCAACAGCTTTGAACTGCTACATAAACTAGAATGATGTTTAAAGCTAAGGGGAATGACTGTTTGCAGGATCTCCAGTCAATTCTTTTGAATTCCTCAAACCTCTTCTCAGAAGTCTGGATTATGATCTACCCAAGGTTTCTTTGTCTGTTGATCATGCTCTTCTTCTTGGAAGATTTATCTCAGGTATCTATACTATTCTGTATCCATGGTTGAACCGTCGGTGGCTTCCTCAACCAGTCATACTTCCTGCTGAAGTGTACAAGGTATGTTTCCAGATCCCATAGTTACTAGTTTGCTGAAATTGGAATACTGATTCAATTTGCAAAGGAGATAAAAGTAAAACATGGTGGGAGTTCAATTGAACAGGTTGGTGTGACCCACTATTTCTCATACCTGAAAGCTAAGCAGGAGCTTGGGTATGTTCCGATGGTGACGCCAAAGGAAGGCATGGCCGCAACAATCTCCTACTTTCAAGAGAAGAAGAAGAAAGAGTTGGATGGGCCTACCATATATGCGTGGTTGTTTGCTGTAGTAGGAATGTTGATGTTGTTCTGTTCTGCTTACTTGCCAGATATAGGACCAGTGCCATTCTTTAGGGCCATTCATCTTTTCTTCATGCGATCAATGCGCACAATAAGGGTAGTGTTCCTTCTAGCTGCGGCTGCACACATTTCTGAGGCTATATATGCTTGGTTTCTAGCCAAAAGGGTGGATCCTGCTAATGCAAAAGGTTGGTTCTGGCAGACTTTTGCTCTTGGCATTTTTTCGTTGCGGTTTCTGTTGAAGAGAGCCAACAAGTGAGTGTAAGATACCTCTCGGTCTTTTCAGTGTTTTAAAAAAAATAATGGAATGAACTTCATCAGTCTGTATGAACCTCAATCCGTCTTGCATACATATATATATATATATATATATTTTAATCAAATCTAAATAATGTTCTAAATGTTTTCTTCTTTCAGAAGTATCTTCTATCTTATCAATTAAAGTTAACATCATATCTTCACTTTTAGTCAAGACCATCAGTCCATTTAACGAACATAATGATTTGTAATAGTCACATTTACCATCACATCCTGAATTATCACTTTCTGAATTTGATTCAGAAGTATAATCATTGATATTATCAATGATAAAATCTTCCTTTTCGGAATCTGTCTCAATCAAAAGAATTTTCTCTAAAGACTCTTTTAGAGTATTATCAATAGTTAAAGATCTAATTTGTTGTTTGACTCTACATTTATTAGAGTAGTGTCCCACTTTTCCACATTTATAACAGACAACGGTTTTAGTTGTCTTTTTTACCGTTTTGTCCTTTAAGGATTTTCTCTTAAAATCTTTTTTCTTAAAATATTTCTTTCTAAAATTATTTTCAGGTTTAAAAATCTTTTTATCTTTAGGAACAAATCTTTTAGATTTCTTACGGATAGAATTATATCCTAATTGTTCACAAAAATCTCCTAAAATTTGCTTTCATGTGATTTTATCACTTCGCATCTGTTTATGAATTTTTAATTCATTACACAAAAGCATTCCTTCAGAAATAATTTATGCCGAAATTTCACCATAAGTTAATTCCATATAAGGAATTAAACCATTAAATTTACTTCTTAATCTTTCTCTAATCCTATCAGCAAAAAGCCTAGGAAGACCAGAAATAAATTTTTCTTTCCAAAAATCTTGGTTACAATCATCCCTAGTATAAACAGCACT
>CAOJBI010366980.1:0-12472 GCA_948277035.1 Euphorbia corollata
TATCACAAAAATATAAAAAAGTAATTAACTTGAAACATTCAAATGTTGACGTACATTTGGCCTAAACATTTAAACTATACGATGTGGTTGTGGTTGAAGGTAATAAAGAAATAAGCCGTCCCTAGTGATAGTGTAAAGTGACAGCACAACACCGAAGAGCACAGCTCCTTTGATTTGTTCCAACCAACACACCAACGCGGGAATTCAATTCATTTCTCTCTTTCTCTGTCCAATCGTGCCCTCCTCTTTCTCTTTCTCTTTCTATTTCTCTTTTTTCCAAATATGAATTTTTGTTTCCATTTCCACTCTCTATCGTCTCCTTTTCTGCTTTCTTCTCTCTTCCTTTCGACCTGATTCTCCCTTTTCATGGCTTCTCTTAGAACGCCTTCCCCTTCCCCTTTCAAGCCGAATCACTTTCACAATCATTCCTCTTCTTCCCCTTCCAATTTCACTTCTGCCTCCAAAAGTCTCACTTCTGATGTTAGTGTTACCGCCATTGCTCAACCAAACCATCGCTCTGCTCGCTCTAAGCCTCTCCCGTCTCGCCGTTCTGTTTCCTCTGCTTCCCGTTCCAACTCTGACCCCGACACCAATGGTCTCTCTCTCACTCTTTCACCTATTTTATCAAAATTTGAATTTTGGGTGTAATTGCTTTACTTGTTCTTCTACCATTATTATTACAAGCATCTTTCATTTTTATTTTTCTTTTCAACTCGTTTTACTTCTACAACTTGTTTTGAGTCGATTTCTGCCAATCATGCTAAATTTCATTTTTTTTTTCTAATTGTTTCCGAGGTTATGTTTTTAGCGACATTTATAAGATTTTTTGCTTCACTTGCGTACAATGTGATGGATTTTGTATTATAGAGGTTCTAATACTTATCCAAACTTGAAGATAATGCGCATTATCCTGTGATTTATGTGTTCATTGTTCAAAATTTTGTTGAAATATCTCTCTGTGCTGTCTTGATTTTGAATCTTTGACATTCTCTTCTGGTCCCAGATTCTGGAAGAGTGAGAGTTTCTGTCAGAGTGAGACCAAGAAATGCTGCAGATCTCAGTTTGGATGCTGATTTTGCTGATTGTGTAGAGTTACAGCCAGAGGTATCTTACTTTCTTTTCTTTACACGTCTTCTACAGATTATTATACAGTATGTGGTCAACTTGTACCTTTTCATGATTGATATGTTGAAACTAAGAAGTTCAATTTTACATTTTCCTTGCAAATTTCCCTCATTATCATGAAATATGTAGTTTAATTTTTGCCTATCTAGAGTGTGTTGGCTAATCTGGGCAAGCCTTCTTTTCATGCAGCTTAGAAGGTTGAAATTGAGGAAAAACAACTGGAGTTCGGAATCTTACAGATTTGATGAAATATTTACTGAAACTGCATCCCAAAAGCGTGTTTACGAAACAGTAGCAAAGCCTGTAGTCGAGGTTAGTGATCGAACAATGCCTGGCCGATTTTGTTTTATATATTAAAATAAGCAAACTTGTAGAAAGAAAACAATGCATTATGCGAACATTTTTGTTTATGTCTACCAATACCATGTATATGGTCTGTAATATACAAAATTTCAGCTTTAGTTTACACATTCTTGAATGGCTTTTGCAGAGTGTATTGAGTGGATATAATGGAACAATTATGGCTTACGGTCAAACAGGTACTGGAAAAACTTATACAGTTGGTAGGTTGGGCAAAAGTGATGCATCTGAGCGTGGTATAATGGTCAGAGCTATTGAAGACATTATTGCTAATACAAGCCTCGACACTGATGTAGTAGAAGTCTCGTATTTGCAGGTACTAATATTGCTTTAGGAAATACTGTATCTTTTTAAATAAAATCCATATTAGAGAATGATAGATCTGATAGCGTTGCAATGAACTTTTTATGTGGTTTTGCGTGATGCGCGGATGAATAATTAACATAGCTTCAATCTTAGTCTTCTTTCTTGGAATTTGTATGACACTGATTTGCGGTTGATTTTAAGGAAACACTAAAAAACATAATTTGACTGAGTTAGGAATGTGTCGAATATCTATTATGACACTTTCAAATGGTTAATCACTTTCAGTCACTAAATTTGTTGCTCCAGTTGTATATGGAATCCATACAAGATTTACTTGCTCCAGAAAAGGTTAATATCCCTTTGAATGAGGATCCAAGGACTGGAGAAGTGTCCTTACCTGGCGCTACAAAAGTCCAAGTTCGGAATCTCGAGTGCTTTTCTGATTTACTGCAAAGAGGAGAGGCAAATCGCCATACATCCAATACAAACCAGAACACAGAATCTTCACGTAGTCATGCAATTCTAATGGTACGATATTTCTGGGACGGTAAATATGCCTTTGAGTTTTGTAGAGACCATAGTAGTCAAAGGACCGCCTAGGCTCCAATTGAGGCGAGGCACACCATCATGAGAAGCGCAGCAAAGGTGCTTGCCTTGGTCAGGGAGCAAGGCGCGTGCCTTGGTGAGCCTTTACTTGTAAGGCGCCCTGTTTTGCCAAATCTATCACTTTTTCACCTTGAATTCTGCCATATCAGCATATAAAACACAAAACACCTCATAATTTAGCCTACATTAGCATATTAAAAGAAAAAATTTACTTAATACAACTCTATTTTAATTATCATGGCATATTCTCCTTCCTTTTTAAACTTTCAATGCTAACAAATGAGATATTTAATTCCTCTTAAGCTTTCAATAATCATAAATGAGATAATTTATAAATTATATTTGCTATAAATGTGGTCAAATTTAAATCTCTTTCCTTTCAAATTTTTAATATTAATGAATGACATTAATTTTTTCCCTAGTTATAGTTAATTCCCTTTTAATTTTTGTAAATGTAGTTTAATTTTATTCTCTTTCCATTCAAATTTTTTAATAATATTAAATGATAATAATGTTTTTCCTTAGTTATTTCCTTTCCTTTTCTCTTTTGTACATTTGATTCTTTCTAATTTTTTTATTGCAATGGAATTAATTTTCTTTCCTTACTCATTTCATTTCTTTTAATATTATTTGATGTAAATGTTGTTGAAATTTGATTATCTTTCAATTCAAATTCTTTTGTAATAATAAATGAAATTATTTCTTTCCTTGCTATAATTATTATTGTCTTTAGTTTTAGATTTTTAATGACTTGTTTCATGTTGTGGACTATTTAACAAGTGATATTTTTAGTATTTTTTGTTTTGAGCATTTATATGTATTAATCTTTTATATCTATAATTTTTTTGAAACTTATTATCTGTGCGCCTTTTTTGTTCAAGGCACGCGCCTTTTTTTGTGCCTAGGCTCCAGGTTCACCCTTGCGTCTTGAGTGCGCCTTGTTCCCTTGACTACTATGGTGGAGACTGTATCCGCAATGCTGTTTAACAATAATGATAAATTAAAACTTAACTATTCAAACTTTACTCCTTTCATAGGTTTATCTACGAAGATCCATCCATCAGAAACTTGAAGATGATATATCTAACCAAGATAGGAAAAATGATGCACTTGGTAGCAATGTCATGCCACGAGTTAGAAAAAGCAAGTTGCTAGTCATTGATCTTGCTGGATCTGAAAGATTAGATAAATCAGGTTTGTTAACTTTTTAAGTTAATTCTGTCTTCATAGTACATATCGTTGTATTTTGCCCAATTTTTGTCTTCTAGCTGGTTATAATGTTTTCAGCACAATGTCTTTCCTGCTTAAAAGTTAAAAACCAAAGTGGCAATGTGGCATGCTTCTAAAAACTTTTTCTTAAGAATTTAAGTAGTTATATTCTTGTAGCGCAGGTAGTGAAGGCCAAATGCTTGAAGAGGCCAAGTTTATTAACCTTTCTCTCACTTCCCTTGGAAAATGTATAAATGCATTGGCTGAAAACAGTTCACATATACCCACAAGGGATTCTAAGCTGACCAGATTGCTGCGTGATTCGTTTGGAGGTCAGTCTTCCCTATCCACTCCTTTTGTTCTACCTGTCTATTTTTTTTCACTTCACCATTATCCTTGATTTTATTTGCCAAGATTTATAATTTAAATCGCATCTAATTCATATCTAATAGGCTCTGCAAGGACTTCGCTCATCATAACAATTGCATCATCATTGCGGCATCTCTCAGAGACAACTAGCACAATTATGTTTGGGCAACGAGTAAGCCATAAAGAATTTCATTTAATTGCATAGGTTGTGTTGTACTATGATGATTTTAGATATTTCATTTGACGTATCATTATCCACTCCCTTATAAACAATTGTTTTGATATTTGAACCATAAGTAACTACACCATTATTTCAATTTAATTTTTTAGCTTTAGGTATATTATCCTTTCAGTCTAAAAGCCAACTAGTTCATGTTTCAGGTCAAACTAATAAGCTTTGCCTCGGAGTTAGCATGATCATGCAGATTGTATTTTTGAACAAAGGTTGCATCTTTTTTTTTCTTTCATGAATTTTAACTAAATGTGGTATTTCTTCTATTTGTAATGACATGGTCAAAATTGTTTAGAAGAGGATTGGTTCATTCATTTTTCTGTTTAGGATGTGCAGACGAAGGTTCTTATAGTGCATAAACTCAATCGGAAAAAAAAAACAACATTGAGAATTTTCAATTTCATGCATCGATCATGTCCATCAGAAAAAGATTTAGGACTAGGGGTAGGCTATTTACCTCAACTCCCAATAGCGTGGAAGTCCTGTCTTTTAATGTGATACAGAGAAGAGATAGACTTGAGAACAATGCACAAAAACAATTGGATAAAGAACCAAAAAGAAGAGGGAAAATTAGTACAGCGAAGCTTCTAAAGCATTATTATCTTAATATCTTACACAGTAATTTATTTTGAGCTTTTGCTTATTCATATATAAGAAACTCATCCTTGAGTTGGTTTTAGTCTCTGAACTATACAGTTCGTTTCTACTATTAGCCTGTTAAACATTACGTTGCTTGTCTATATGTTTAATGCAATAAAAATTAATTGGAAAATTCTTAAATTTCTTATTGTTCCATCTTTTATATCTCCTTCATTTAGCTATTTATTTCCTAACTAAGGCTTTTACTGCACGATGCTTTCATTTTTCTGGTTTTTCTGGATTCTTCAGATGAGCTGCGTTGCTTTGACTTGTAAAATTCAAATGCTACTCATATTTTGTTTCTTCAATTATGATTAGGTGTTGTTGATGATTATAGTATATGAGCATAATCATAATTATTTTGCAGGCAATGAAAATAGTAAACATGGTAAAGCTTAAAGAAGAATTTGACTATGAAAGTCTGTGCTGGAAGCTTGAGACCCAAGTGGACCATCTTACTGAAGAAATAGAAAGGGAAAGAAAATTAAGAAAGAATGAAAAGTTTGACTTGGAGGAACAACTTAAAGAATGTCAAGATTCTTTTGCTGAAATGAAAAAAAATCTAGTTGCAAGGTCTGAGGTAGTTGACTATCTTGCTTACGTATCATTTATTATCTACATGTACATCATCATAATGTCTTTTGCTTTACTTTATCTTTCAATATGATCAATCACCCTATGCTTCATCCAAATGTTCGTTTTAGTACCATTTTTATATGATAATTTTGATTTAGCCATATTTTCTACTGGCTTCAGTTTCTTGAGAAGGAAAATGTTCGTTTGGAGTTGGTTAAAAGTAACTTTTCCAATTAATGGTCTTAGCATAATAATCCTATCTCCAAATCTCTTTCACTTCAAGCACATTATCCTTTATATGTGGTGCCATTATTATTCCAACTCCACTCCACAATAACATAACTTATAACCGGTATTACCAATTTCCCTCGCCTTATCTCCTATCCATCTGGTCTCCTGTAGACAAACTAGTTCCACCTTTCTCTTCTTCATAGTATCTACTAATTCCATAGTCTTTCTTGAAAGAGACCCAATAATCCAACTACCTATCCTAATCTTGTCGTGATGGACTAGCTTCCTTACTCGTACCTGTCCAGAAAGATGTGAGGACCCTTTCCTATCTAACACCACATATGGGCGCCGATGTGGAGGGACTAACTTCTTTACTTACACCCGTCCATGATGCCGGAACCCTTCCTCGTACTCCATCTTACCTAGATGGCGATAAGATGGAACCCTTTGCCCTTGAGACACTACACCCGGGTGCCTAGGTTGGCACGTCCCAATGTTATACTGTATTTGTCAAAGATCCATACGAGACCGTGAAGTTTTTTCTTGTGTGCTGGCTGTCAACTTACCGTGCCAACCCTCCTTAATCCAGGCTTGGGACCAGCAATGCACAAATGTGCACAGGCAGAGTTGTCGGAAGTCACAAGCATACTTGCGTATATTCATAATAAATAATCTTATTTCTGAATTGTCGTCCGTATGATTTATTCAGATTTTCCTGCTTGCTTGCAGCTCATCGCAGTCCCAAACATTAAACTTTGTTATGTCGTTCATATTTATTATATATTTGCATTTTCAATTTCCTATTTTGAGCTTTAATTTTTATTTTTGAACTTCGTGTCTTAAGTATATCCATGGTAGAAAATTTTTACATTGTGTACGCTGTGCTTTTATTCAAAAAAATGAAATAAAATTTGTGCAATTGTGCTTACATTAATACAAAGGAAAAATCCTCCACCCGTACGTGGATTCGAACTTCCTTTAGTCTCAACCAGTAGGCCAAGACCTTTGCCACAAATTGTTACTTATAATAATTGTACACAATGTGTTTAACCTATGGGAATCCAGTGTAATTCGGTGCTTTCCATACAGGATATGAATAAGATTGAAGAATTAAGAGAAGGATTGCAGGCCATCTATCAGCAGCACGAAAGTACTCAAACTGAACTCCAGATGTTGAAGTCAGAAAATGAAAATTTGTTACAGGAGAAGGTATGATTGAATCATTTTATTGAAGATTTTCTCAATATTTTTGCTTTAGAATTTCAAGGACTTTTCAAGATGTTTGTATTGGAGTTACAATTTCCATGTATATATGGTACTTGTTGTGTTCTGTTTGTGTAAGAATTTATCGACAGTACAAACTTGTTATGAAGGAAATATTGAAGGGAGAACTTTCGGAACTTCAACAAAGACTTTTAGCTGATGAAATACATCAAAAGAGTATTGAGTATGAGCTGAACAAACTTAAGAAGAGTTCACTTGCAAATGACAATGACTTTGAGGTTGGTTTACCTGAAATGTTTTCTCATCACCTTTAAATTTATATCCATATTGTTTAAAATTGTGTGGTTTCAGGATAAGAAATGTTACTCAAACGAAAACAATGGTATATCACACAAATCAAATCCCTCTAAGGAAGCACTGACTAGTCAGAGAGTTACAATTGCTAAGATTTGTGAAGAAGGTAAAATTTATTTACCATTCGTAATTGTGTTTATTTAGTTTTGACTTCTCGAGATATCCTGATGTGAAAATGATTGGGTTTTGCGATTTCAGTTGGACTGCAGAAGATATTACAGTTGATAACATCTGAAGACTCTGGTGTTCAAATCCATGCTGTAAAAGTGATTGCCAATCTTGCTGCTGAAGGTGTGCTAACTTTTCCTTTTTACTAATGTGATGCAAAATGAAACTCAATCATAGATGAAGAAACTCCAAATTGAAGAAATAGAACTCGAATTGTTGATAACAAAAAGAAATTGGCAATCAAACAAAAGTCAGATAATCTAATACAGAGTAAACTCTATCTATCCTGCACTAGCCTATGGAGAGAGACTCTCCTCCAAACCAAAAGGCAGATTCCAAATGAACTACCAACAGCTAGCCCCTCTCTCCGCCCCCAACTACACTCTATATACCCTCTAATATGATAGACTTTTTTTAACAGTAATAAAGTGTCCCTTCGCGCCTATTATGCCCTTGGTTCCTCTAGGTTTTTCTCTGCCTATTTACATAATGTTTAAATGTTATCTCTTACATGGTTTTTTTCAAATTATTATATATTTGGCAAATAATTTTTTTTAACACTAGCTTTGTTATTGACTCCCAGCCCCTCCATCCTTTCTCTTTTTGTCTTCTTCCTGTATACCAATGCAACTTGAAAAGCATATGGTTGCCATTTCTCGTCATCTCTGTTATTTATATATTTTGTGGTGCATATGACAATGATTCGTTGGTGCTTCTGACGGTATCTACTATATAAATGAGGACATTAAGTTTTCAATTGTATTTCTCTAGAATTTAATTTGCTTGGATGTCAGTCGTATAAAAAATTAGGGAAATGAAAATCCTTCCGCATCATACCTTCAGAGTCATATTAAAACTTTGTTTTTTACGACATTTGAGTCTTGACTGAGATTTAAAGAACAACCATTCGTCTTGATGTCCTTACTGACTACTGAGCAGTGAGTACTAGGTTTTTAGTTTCTAATTTCATGACCACATCTTTGTTTCTGCCATGTATTTGAAAGTACTGCTTATGTAGGAATACCGTCCACAAAGTTCAAATTTTAAGATTAATCATTGTAGCGTTGTTTAATGCTTCTTCCATAGTTTGTTGCTAGATTAAAACTTTGATTAAAGCAAAAACTCGAACAATGGAGAAGACAAACAAATTAAGTTCATTGGGATGATTAAGCAGAACTAGTTTTGTGGGATGGCTCGTCTTAGATATTTTTAATGGACTTGATGCAACCCCCATATAAATTCTTAAAAGAATGCAGGCTTGATCTTAAAATTCTATTTTTTGAGATTGTTCTTAGTTGCATGTCCTCAATGGTTGTTGTATCATCATATCCTCAGAAATGGTTTTCTGTCATATGCGTATCTAAGACAACTCTTGATGTAATTTCAGATGTTAATCAAGAAAGGATTGTGGAGGAAGGAGGTTTAGATGCATTGCTTATGCTGTTGAAATCATCAGAAAATGCAACCATACTTCGAGTGGCTTCTGGAGCCATAGCTAATTTGGCGATGAATGGTGATCTTTACTATTATATTTTTCTGGTGTATAATACCCTGTCAATCTTGCTTGTGTTATTGCACATGTCTTTTTTATCTGTCACATTTTGTTTCAAACCTGTTCCTTTGCATAAAAGGTAGAGAGTTACAGTTTTAGTGATTTAACTAGGATAGGTTAATCTGGTATTTACTTTTATACATGTTAAATATTAAAAACAAACTAAATATATACCACAACTTACACTTTGCAATAGAGATAAACGATTAAGCTACACTCACAAACTTTCAATAATATATTTTGGTCTTGGACAAAAGATTTTTATTCTTAATAGGCCTAATGCATACATGACACCTCAAACTTGGTAACATTTTTTAGATGCTCCCTTAACTTCAAAAAGTCACCACAAACACCTCAAATTTGGCAAAAACGTTTACTTCAGCCCCCTCATATTGGCAAAAACGTTTACTTCAGCCCCCTCATGTTCACTCCAACTTGTTGTTGTGGAGACTTTTTGCGAACATGAGGGGGCTGAAGTGAACATTTTTGCCAAGTTTGAGGTGTTAGTAGTGATTTTCTGAAGTTAAGGGTGACATATCAAAAAAGTTGCCAAGTTTAGGGTGCCATGTATGCATTATGCATTCTTAATACTAATTAGTTTTGGTCTGTTTGCTATTTATTTCCCAAAGCCAAAATTTATGCTTATAGGGAAAGCTTGAAAATGGAGCTTCACGAGACAGCAGTCTGGGAAAGCAATCCCAAACTGGCCCATAGAATATCTATTTGGCTGGAAAATGATGTATTTTCTGTTATAGTATGATATTAAATAACTTGTATAAGTATTATTACATGTTTGTTGCAGAATTGAATCAAGGATTAATAATGAGCAAAGGTGGTGCAGAACTGCTAGCAAAGCTAGCATCCAAAACAGATGATCCACAAACACTTAGAATGGTTGCTGGCGCACTAGCCAATTTATGTGGAAATGGTAAGCTGGGGATATCGTTGTATTTTCATCTTGTTTTTTAGACATTTCAATGTTATTGCTGATAGAGGGTATAAATTTAACATGTTGATACAGTTATTATATACATGTAATAAAAAACACATTTTTGCCATAACTATAGCGCGTGAATCTAATAGAATTGATGCCCTTATGTTCATATTTTATTTTTATCATTGTTCAGAAAGATTACATGTAATGCTAAATGAAGATGGAGGCATAAAGGCATTGTTAGAAATTGCTAGATCCAAGAGTAATGATGTTATTGCACAAGTTGCAAGGGGGATGGCCAATTTTGCAAAATGCGAGTCTCGAGGCACACTTCAAGGTTTCTATTCCCAACAACTTATCTATCATTTTTTTTACCTTTTCTTATCAATGAAAATGACAGAATATGTTACTGCAGGACAAAGAAAAGGTCGTTCTCTTCTAATGGAGAATGATGCTCTTGAGTGGTTAATTGCCAACTCTAATACGGCTTCATCATCTACAAGACGCCACATTGAGCTAGCTATTTGTCATTTGGCTCAAAACGGTAATATCCTCCTACTCAGATTTGAAATTGTATAACAATGATTTTAGAAATTAAAGTCTTGTTCTTTTCGACTTCTAAAAGCTAAACTGAACTGAAGTGAGCTGAACTAAAGTGAAATGAACTTATTTCATTGTAAATTTATAACTATACTTAGCTGAACTTAACTGAATTGAAATAAAGTAAGTTGCATTGGACCTAACTGAATTAAATTGTAGTCTAGGAGATCAGGGTCTAAGTGGGCAAGTTCAATAATCGCAAACATTTTAACTTTAACAGCATAGTAATGAGCTACTCGACGTTGACGTGCTGAAAATCATTACTATCTAATGCTTAAAATATATTCTGTTTGGTACCTATTTTCACTACTGAATACTATTGAATATTTCTCTTTCAGATGACAACGCAGAGGATTTTATTGTTGGGGGAGGCATTAAAGAACTTTTACGAATATCTAATGAGTCAAGTCGAGATGATATCCGCAGTCTTGCAAAGAAGACGTTGAAAATGAACCCAAAATTTCGAGCTGCGGTACAACTATAGCAGCCGTAAGATTGTTTGAAACAGTTTTGTCTATATCTACAGAATCAATCCTTAGTAACAATATAAAGCAAAAGAGCTATAGTTGTCTGTCACATTAGTGCATAGGTATAAAATTAGTACAGAAGTAAACAAAATTTAAAATGTGGAGAAACTATTATTGTGAATCAGATTTTTCAGATGCTAAAAATTTATTATAAGAAAATGAAAACAAAGGAATTTGAAGGAAAATCCCTAGTTTGATATGGATTTTTTTGTTTGTTAGTATTCTCTTTCTCAATCAAGGATGAAGAATTTTGATAGCCTTTACCACATGGTATAGCTGAATAGATAGTTTACTGTATTTTTTTTATGTAACAAAAGACTGAGATGAATGTGAATATTGTATTGTTTGATTTTTGTAAAATAGACTGTATATATGTACCATTACCATATGAGATTGTTCCCATTTCTTTGAGTAATTACCTACAGAAATTACAGATTTCAGGAAGGGGTAAGACTGTGGCAAGAGTTTTGAGGCTCCATCATTTTCAACTTGTGAATAGATATACTGAACTGAACTTTATTTCAGTGTAAATTTGTAACTATACAGTTCTGATGAACTAAATGGTTTATAAATCGAAAAGGCTAGAGCTTGTGTCGTTTTCTCTGACTGTTTTTGGTTTTTGTGTATTGTGTAGCAAATTATTGTCTTGTCATGGTCGAGAAATCAAACTAACCATTGAGAAATGTTAAGGTGAGATATGGATATAGACCTCTTCAGCAACAACTACAGCTTACAATGGCATTCCGCATAACAATTTAAATCTCATCTGATGTTATAGAAGAAACTTTTTACATTAGTACTCCATGAATCTTTACAATAATAATTTTGTCCATTTCGATTAAGGACTATTCAAATAAGTTAAATGATTGATAAATGTCTAGACTTAGTGGTCAAAATTAAAGCTGTGATATCTGAAGGTTTCAGGTTCGAGTCACATCCAGGTTGGGGTGGACGGAATTTTACCGTAAAATTATTTTGGGTAAACTCTTTTGTTCTCCTCTCATCGCAATTTTATTACGAGCATACCATAATATCAAATAGAGAGAGCATTGTTTCACACTTCCGCTCGCTCTAATTCAATGAGAAACACACGCAAGTGCCAATTATTATTCTCTTACATTTGTGACAATAAACAGAAATTATTAACAAAATAATGTATTGAACAATTAAACACAATTCCTGAACCGAAATGATTAAAAAAAGTTCCTTTCAAATAATAATATTATTACTAGTAATTCATATCATATTAACAAATCATATCTTAAATTTATTTTTTTATAAATTAATATAATGTAATGTAAAAAATAGGATTGACATCGAATTCAGTTGTTAAATTAACTATGACAATGTACATGCTACATATATTATAAAGACAAGGAAAGTTTGAATTGAAAATATCATAGAAACTATAACTTTGAGGACCTTTTTTCTTTTTACCAAAAGGTGTTTAAAAGATATAA